>PVKS010006414.1:0-78638 GCA_004027875.1 Aplodontia rufa
TCTTCTTCTTCTTCTTCTTCTTCTTCTTCTTCTTCTTCTTCTTCTTCTTCTTCTCCTCCTCCTCCTACTCCTTCTCCTTCTCTTTTTTGGTACCAGAGATTGAACCCAGGGGCACTTAACCACTGAGCCACATCCCCAGCACTTTCTATTTTTCATTTTGTGACAGGGTCTTGCTAAGTTGCTTAGGGTGTATCCAATTTGCTAAGGGCTGGCCTTGAACTTGTGAAACTCCTGCCTTAGCCTCTCGAACTGCTGGGATTGCAGCATGCACCACCGCACCAGGATACATACGGTTTTTAATAAGCGAGTGAATTAAACCCAAAGATTAATAGCTAATCTGAAAGCAGCATTGTTTTGTGTACAATGGTAACCCGAGCAGACTATTCATAACGTTTGATTAAGAAGCATCACGTTTCCTGATGCTTTGGTTTAGCCGAGAGCTAGACAGTGAGAAGAATGGTGGCAAAATAAAAAGAGCAGCATCTCTCCTCATTTTTCCTGAGAAAATGCAGCATCTCCTGCCAAAGACCCTGGACTGGGTGAGGAACAGATGATGGGTAGTTTGGAATAAGCTCTTGGAGGTGTCCTAAAACCTTATTAAAAGGAGCTGTCCTGTAACTTTATTAGAATGTAAGTCCTCTGTGCGAAAGCTACATGTGCTTAGGGGGACATGTGCCACGGAAACAGTGGCCAGTTTGGATGACGAGACACTGGCCGCCTGCGTCTGAAGTTTTCTGCATTACGCGCCATGATATCTTTCCTGCCTGCTGGGGGCTGCAAGGGCGTTGGTGTTCTTGATTGGCCTCACCATCTCATACCCTCCATTTGTAATTAGGTAATTATTCATTGTATTCCAGGGAGCCAATGGTTAAAATACAGGTTTCAAACCTCTGCCCCACATCTCTGCTTTCCTCCCACCTCTCCTCCCCTGCACCTGCTCAGTGGGCTCAGGACGGAGCCAAGGTTCCCAGAGCCTACACAATTAGTTGTTTTCACTCAGCTACACTTACACTGATTTTACTAAAATAAAACTTTTAGGAGATGGCATTGGATAGGCAGAGATGATGCATCCAGAGGGGAGAGAGAATACTCACGTAGTGTCAGCCCATCGTATCGTAAAACTGAGGACAGCAAAGTCAGGACCTGTGGCACTGGGGCGACTGAGAGGTGCAGATGATCGGCACTCTTATTTTGCTTTTCTATTTCATGAAATCCTGAAAACAATGGATCAATTTAAAAAACTGGTTCTGTAAGTAAAGAAACTCTAGATTTCATTCTGATTACATCAGTGTGTACCTTCTCTCTGAAGAAAATGAATGGACGTTAAGGAAAGCAGAGAGAAACCCAAAGCTATGGCCAAACCATAAGATTTAATCTTCAGGACAATCCTACCAGGCAAGGAGATTATTGAGGAAAGTGAGACTCAGGGTTTGCATTGCCTAGTTGCGCACAGCTGGTGAGGCGTGGGTCAGGTTCGAACCCTGGTCTGTCTGATGGTAATCCCACAAACTGCTCATGGGGCTGCACACTGTTCAAGAATCCCCAGCCAGCTCATTAAGAAAGCTCTAAACTTAGAAGGCCCCCAGCCCATCCAGGAGAGAAGCTGTCGACAACATTTGGAGGAGAGAGGGCAAAGAAGTGTCCTTTGTCCCCCACAGCAACGGCACCATGCTGCAGCTGTTTCCAGAGAAAACATTGAAAGCTGACCAAAATGGCCGCGGAGTTCAGCTAAAGTCACTTTCCTAGTTCCATCTGGAAGCTCTTCAGAAGCATAATTTCATTCCAGCCAAATGTAATTAAGAATTTGATTTGATTAAAAAACAAATCGAAGGAGAGAAATGAGGTTTCTCCTCATTCCCTCCCTTTCTTAGCAAATAGGGCCCTCATTAACAAGGAGTGCGTGCAGGATCGGTGACCAGTTCACCCCTCCCACTTGCCCCTGGGCCATGCTGCCTAAAGGCATGGCTGGGGGGGAGGCAAGAGGGGCACAAGGGGTGTGATGCCCACAAGAGATCAGGGGACTCAGCAAATAAATGCAAAGGATTTAAAAAATTCTAATTTGGCTTCAAGATACCAGCAAAACCACAGCAGCTGTACAACCTCTGCGGGAATGAGATGTCCACTTAATTAAAGCATGGGCAGGCGGCGGGAGGGCGTCTCCCAGGGAGAGGGACTCAGCAAGACTGGATCTGATCACGCCAGACCTGCTGCCAACAGAAATAGGGGGCAGTAGGGAACACCAGCTTGCCCCTCAGGGAGACCAGAGCTCCACAGTCAATTTTGGTTAAGAGAGGGAGAGCGGGAGAAAGTAGGGTGAGAGGAAAGGATTTGTGATATTGTATTGGCCATGACCCAAATAATCTGCCTCTGACCTACTCCATCTTATCTCAGGGGCTCTAATGAGAATGGTGTGGTGAGCTTTTATAAAGGGCAATTCAAAATGAGAGTGAGGAGGTCAAACACTGCGCGCCTGCTCCTGTCAGATTTCTGCCCAGATGCACCTTCTCGCCAGCTTCCCGCTTAGTGGGGATGTTTCTTTATTCATCTGCTGAATCTGCCACTTTCCCCCAGCCCTGTGCGAGTGCATGTGCAAACTGAGCTAAGTGGGAACTCGGGACCACTTTCCACCTCTGTAGTCAAATAAAGGCAGAAGTTGCTGAAAAGAACTAGAAATGAGAGGAAACTCCAGAACTCAGGACTGTCACATGAATGGCACTGAAGCACCGACCCGAGGGCCAGGGCGAACTATACCTGGACCCTAGGGCCATTCTCAGCAGTGCCATCAAGGACTTTTGTTCTTCCTGTCTTCGCTACATCATCCTTAGAGTACTGCCGTTTGCTCTCGTTGACTCATGGAGGCAGGAGCGCAGCTGCGTACTCAAACATAATGTCTTCACAGAAAATAAAGGACAGGATAAAAGAGGTGGCACCAGTCCTTTGTGTCTGGGAAGCATAACTTTCTCAAACACACACACACACACACACACACACACTTACACACACACACTCACACACACACACTTATACACACACACACTTATACACACACACACTTATACACACACACTTATACACACACTTATACACACACACACTTATACACACACACACTTATACACACACACGTTTATACACACACACACTTATACACACACACACACTTATACACACACACTTATACACACACACGTTTATACACACACACACTTATACACACACACTTATACACACACACACACTTATACACACACACATATGTATTTATTATTGGTGCAACTTAGTCTTACATAGTGAGGGGATTCATCGTTACACATTCATACATTTGCAGGTAATGACAATGTAACTTAGACCCAATTCTTACCCAGGATATATGCTCCCTGGCATCCACTACCTGGTCTCGTGCTTCTATTGCATTTCCCCTGATTACAGATATCAGTGTATAGACACATCTATAATAAAATTTCTTTAAAATTTTTCATTGGCCAAGTCACACAGCCATCCCTGGTTGTAAAAGAGACTGGGAAAGTGAGCATTTATTGGGAAACTTCAATGCACTGATAGCAACTGGAGTTCCATTTATAAGGAAGATGAGTGTGTGCGCCTGGGGGGGGTGGGCAATGAACATTATCTTCCGCAGGTATTTAGGTGACTGTATATGAGCAGACTTCAGTAAAGAAAATAAAAACTATTCTGGGTATGACAAACAGAAGGGATTCAATGTAGGGATTTGTTTACTGGATGAGAAGTGTGGAAATGAGTTTATCCAGCAAGTAGGAACTGCACAAGATGCCCCTGCTAGGCTGTAGCTGCAGAAAGGAATGGTATTACCCCAAACTCAGGATCGCCAAACTCTTGGGTTGCTGGTACACTTGCTGTTGCCAACTCACAAGAAGCCAGAAGCCCTGTGCTGCCATTGCTTCTGCAGGAACCCGGCAGTGCTGTGACAGGAGCCCATAAGTACTGAGCTACCAAAGCTGCTCCCACTACTGCCCAGGAACCCGGGGAAGCCCCTTTCCTGCATTGGTGATTCCACTGATAACACCAGAAGAAGGAACTGAAAGAAGCCTTCTCCCTTCTTGCACTCTTCCAGTCTCCTGCCAGAACCTGCAAGCGAGCTGACATGCAAAGTGACCAGGAAACACTGCTTGCAGGCTTCTAGCCCTCGTGGGCTCTGTCCTCCCCACAGGAGCACAGCTCGATGCCCAGGCTTGCCCTTGCAGCAGTATGAAGAAGTGGTGGAGTCACCAGCTTTATGATGCAGTATCGGTGACACTTTATCCTCAGTCTGCACTTCTGGTTGAGGAATTGGAGGGACAGGTGATAAGAGAAATGCAACACTAACCGAGTGTGGCATTCAGAATAATTGTTAATTGTATGTTCAAAGAAATAGAGTCTAGATCAAAGATTCTCTTCATTCATTTCTATTTTAAAAAACCTGGAAACTTCAGCAGTTGAATGGCAATTTTTAAAAGTCTGCTGTCAACGCTCGTGTTTGATGCCTTTGGGGAGTATTGAAGAAGATAGAGACCTGTACTGAAGATGGGTCAAGTCCACGGGATGCGTGTGAGGGAGCAAGCCCTGTTGAAATGTTAGCCTTGGAATTCTCCAGCAGATGTTTTATTAAGATCATCAAAGACATCAAAGTAAGCTGGTCATGGTTATATTTTCACTCTCCTGCCACTGTGACCCTCTGTTTGAATGCAGGACTCCGTGGTTCACCATGGTGGCAAGCACTTGTCTCTAGGAGATGTCTGCACAGATTCTGGCTGGAGAAAGTCAGCTTCCAGGACAGTTTAGAGCATCCAGATCTGAGGACACAAGTGGACACCTCTTTCCAGCTGTATTTAGAAACCCACGGGATAAAATGTCTACTGTAAGCAGATGATGGGATAAGAGTGTGGGCACACAGGTGAAGAGCCTCAGTAAGCCACCCCAGAAGCTCCTGCAGGACCCCTCTGCCATCTTGGCCTCTTTTTGAAAAGCTCACTTGGAAAAACCAAGTGCTCAGGTACAGAGCCAAGATAGAGAATTGCCATGGGCTGAAACAAGGGCCCAGAGCTGGCCACTGGGACAGGATGGCAAGAACTCATGCTATGAACAAGGCCCCTTACATTTGTGGTGCACTTTATGCTTTATGAGATGCTTCTCTATAATCCTGGCAATGAATCGCATGTGGTAGTCACTTCCTCTGCAAGTTAGGTGTTCCAATGACCCATTACTGGGCTGCAAACTTCCCTTAACTTAACATCTGTACATCTAGGATGACACATTCACATGGTAGGCCACGCTGACTGTTGGCTGGTGACCTCTCCGTGTGGCTTGGGCTTCTCAGAACTTGATGACTGGGTACTGCGAGGGAGTACTCTGAGACCATGGTGGAAATTTGAGACTCCACATAATTTATAGAAGGAAGATAATGAGTGTCACTTCCTTTACATTCTATTGAGCAAGCAGGTCACAGAGTCTAGCTCAGATTGAAGGGAGGAGAATGGACTGTCCTCACAGTGGGAGGAGTAGCAGAAAATTTGGGGCCTTTTAGTCTACCACAATACGTATTAAAAGCCTCACTTGACATATTTTACCCAGAATTAACTTGCTTTAAGTTATTTAATAAGCAATTTCCATGACTGGAATTGAAATACAGATTTTCTGACTCTGAATCTGTCTTGTGTGTGAGTGTATTTGTGTGTATGTATATATATGTTCGTGTGGGTGTGTGTGTTGCTGAGAATTGAACACAGGGCCTTGTGTATGCACATATTCTACCACTGGGCTATACATCCCAGTCCAAATAAATATGGTATTCTTAAAAAAAAAAATCTAACCTTCCTATACATACATATACATACACACACACACACACACACACACACACACAAGACTATGCTCTATCCACTACTCCTCATGACTTCACAGTCATTCAAAGACAATGGAAACCTCTGGGTTTGCTGGTCCCTCTTTTGGATGTTTTATTGTTATTATTGTTCCCCTGCTTCTTCTCAGGACAAATATGTCCCTTTATATGAACCAGAGTCCATTATTCTCGGGCCCAGGTGCAAAAGAGGGGCAGCCCCTCCTAAAATCCTAGGTAATTTTGTAGGGTTGAGTCTTCCAGGAGGATCCTGAACCTGACTTGGTACCAAAAGCCTGTTACCTTAAATATAGGACCCAAAGGGGACCTGAGAAAACACTGCATTACACTGAGACAGGGAGAGCATTGCCTCTGGACCCAGAGCTAAGACAGATGAGACCAGCTCTGGGGTGTGACCTCTCACAGTCACAACCCATGCTGACCGCCTCTTCAGGGAGCATCCTGTCTACCTCCGTGCCTTCTGAGACACTCCCTTGCCAGCCAAACTTCCACGTGCTGGAAGCAGCAGAACAAGGGGCAGAGCAGCAGAATGGTGAAGGATTCCGGAAACTCCTTTCTTGCCAGAAGGCTTGTTCTCGGAAGGGCTGGAGGTCTAGGGGATGGGTGTCTACAGTCAGGTGTTCACTTCCAATGGGGGCCCCAGTGAAAGGCCAGAAGCCTCCCTCTTAAAATGGTCACATTCCAGCTCACTGGTGGAATAGAGATGGGGCCACCATGTAGAATCTCAGGCAGTGTTTCCATCAGCCTGCTCCAGATGCGTTTGGGACCTGCATCCATCTGGGAGTGCAGGCTTTGGGGCCCATGAGTGGCCTGGGGAGTGAGGTGTAGACAGAGACCTCTGGCTGCTTGGCCCTGCCTTCTCTACCCTGTGTCAACAATTCCCATATCACTCTTGCCTCCTCCCATTGAGTCTCTTAAGTTGTCTCCCTCTGCCTTCTATCAAGGTCCGAGGAATGGTAGTATCAGGTTGTGGTTCTTCAGAGGGCAGCGTGTAAACATAGAGAGAATGATTTATTATAAGGACATGGCTCATGTGATCGTGGAGATTGACAAGTCCTGTCCCAAGATCTGCAGGGTGAGTCAACATGCTGGAGGCCAGGATAGCTGTCCAGGAATAGAGGGAACCACAAAAGAGACTCTGAGTCTAGGAAGAGATGGTGAGTTGAGTGGTGGAAGAAAGGTGGAAGGAACTGGAGAGAGCTCGTGAAGGGAAGACAGGCTGGAGAGAGCTTGGCTGGGGTCTGCTGTCCCTGACCTCCCAGACACACTTTGATGCTTCCCCTCATGTGGTGCCAGCCTGCCTTTACACTGGCCTGGAGACTTCCAAGGGTGTGGACTGTCTACCCCAGGGCTGGGAGTGGGTTTGGCTCCTGGAAAGCACTCAGTGAATTTTGCTGAAGGATTTCATGCAGCCTGGGATACTTTTGGCTGTTAGGTTTGCTCCCTAGTGAGTGCCTCCAGGATCGGGGCCCTATCTACACATCTCTTCCGTCCCCACGCTGAACCAAGATGTAGCAGTTCCTTATGAACACGTACTATTTGCACAAGTAAAATTTTCTTTATATGAATTCCAGAATAGAGTTGGGAATAACTTAGAAGACCGAAAAACACTTGCTGGATGGCGACTGGCCTGCAGTGAGCTGACTTCAGTGCTGCATCTTGAGACTATGGCAGAGTGAAACCGGACTGCAATTCAGGAGCTTGAA
Organism: Aplodontia rufa; assembly: GCA_004027875.1. Lineage (NCBI taxonomy): Eukaryota > Metazoa > Chordata > Mammalia > Rodentia > Aplodontiidae > Aplodontia > Aplodontia rufa. Next base: position 7,579 of record PVKS010006414.1, read on the forward strand.
GGACGGTAAGGGTTTCCGTGAGGTTGTAAGGCGGCTTAACAGTCACCAGGAGTCATGCACTCTATTTTGCTCTTGCTATGCAGATAACATTTGTGCTTCTTTCCTAGGGGCTTCTTTGTTATGTTTTTCAAGGATTAGCTCTTCTTATGCTTGAATTTTTCTCTCCCTCAAACCCATCCATTTTATTCCTGTACGTGTGTATCTGGTTTGCTCAAAGTGAATATAATCTTAGGTTCCCTGGGAGAATTTTTTCTTTTCAAATTATGTAGTTACATGAGTATATTATCCTTGCCTCTGCATTTAAACCAGTTCACTAAACTGTTTCTGGAGAAACAAAACCGCGACTTTGGTTTGCTTCACAGATCATTTAAACAACAACAACAACAACAACAACAACAAAAGAGAATATTTAGTCTCTTTTAGGCTGGCAGCCCAGCAAATTACAGAAGCGTGGTTTGCTGTGGTTTTGGGTTTGTTCTTCAAGTCCCTGGTGGAGGCACAGATGTTGGAAAATGGTAGGAGGGGGGGTCTCTAAATTATGGGGATGGGAGGAGGCTTTTGAATGAGAAGAGGCAGGTGGCTTGGCTTGAAGGAGGCCAGAGGAGGACATGCAAAGAGAAGCAGACGGGAGCAGCAGAATTCTGCAGCTGCCCTTGTTAGCACAAAGGCTTCAGGGTCAAAGGGCAGGGAGAATATTTTTAAAATATGATCCATGCTTATATTGATTGCAAGTGAGCTGTTGCAACCTTGATATGGTCTGAGGCTATATTCTTCTTATTTATTGTCCCACATTTTTCCAGGAAGAACTTGGAAACTCCGGTAGTTGCTCATTATCTGCTAACAAATTTTAAAGAATTAATGCCTGGTCCCACTCTGAGGCATTCTGATAAAAGAAGGAAAAATAGAATTAGCAATAAGTGGATGAGTAAATTAAGATAGCGGGGAGATGCAGTTAAGAAAGAGAAGTGAGGGGCTGGAGAGGTGGCTTGGCGGTTTCAGCACTTGCCTGGCATGCGCGAGGACCCAGGTTCAAGCCCCAGCACCACGTACACAACTAAGTGTTAGAGCAGCTAGGGCCATGTGAAAAGCTAAATAAAGTTTTCTCTCCCTTTCTCTCTCTCTCTCTCTCTCTCTCTCTCTCTCACTGTCCCTCTCTCTTAAAAAAGAAAGAAAGAAAGAAAGAAAGAGAAGTGAAGCCAGGGGTGTTTCATGTCCACTTGATGAATCCAAGCAGGTTCCTCAGGAAGAGCCCTATAGTTCTGTGACCTGAGACCATAGAGCAATTTCTCTGGTGATTTGCCATAAATAGTAGATTCTGTGCAATTTAGCAAAGATCAATAAGGTTGGTGATCCACTGTCTTCAGTTCTGAAAGTGGGAAGCTTACCCAAGTACCTAACTGACTTTGAGTTTTTAAATCTATTGCACACACAAGATCCAGACGGGACTCATGTGCTGAGTGAAGCTAGTGAGAAGTAGGCCTTAGCTGTGTTTGAATAGTTAGAAGCTTCCTAACACAATTCCTGGCTAGTGCAATCACATGCCAAGCTCCAAAGACAGACTGGAGTGTGGGGATGAAGAAGTAGACTTCCTTGTTTTGAATTATAAATGTCTCTTACAAAATGTGTTACCCTGTCCATGATATATAACATCACTGAATCTCAGTTCTGTCATCTGTAAAATGACTGTAATCATGGAAACTGTGATAATGAGGTTATGTTGTTGAAGGAAGACAGTCTGTGTGGTTTCTTTGTAATTGTACTAGCCAGGTAGCAGATGTCCTTACCTATTGCTAATATTGTCCTCTGCCCTTGACCCTTTGAGGCCAAATGCAGGTTTTCTTATACAGAGATTTCTCAGAGCAAAATCTGACTAAAATGAAATTTAAATTTCATACAATCCTAGGCAGCCTCTCCTTGTTTAATCAGTTAGCATGGCGTGGCATTTGGACTGGTTTGCTAAGAAACCTACCCTCCCCAGATGCTTCTAACGTGCAGCATGGGCTGAGAAGTGGCTGTGGTATCTGATTTTATTTGAGCCACCCTCACGGTAGCTTTCTGGGCACCTCTTCAGAATTCTAGTCTTTAGGCTTATCTGAGACCCATTTCACAACTGCTCTGGTTCAGGGTAAATATGGATCATTTTTTTTTTATATTATCATTGTACTTGATTTTAAGAACCCTTTGTTATGGTCTCAATGTGGAGACAAATAATGCAAAAAGTATATTACATTTTTATCCAAGATTTTGTTTTTGAATTGATATATGTATAAGTGGAAGTTTCGAAGTTACAAAATAAGTTTTGAAATCTGCCTCTTTGCTTAACTTTATGTCATAAGCACAGTCTCAGAATGGCAAGATTCTTGAAAGCATAATGATTTGTCCCCATTCGCTGTTTTGATCTCTTTCTGTATTTTGCTATTTCCTTATCAGTGGTATTATTTTCCTTAGGTGACTGAAACAAAGTACCACAGACTGGGTGGCTTAAAGCCACAGAAATATATTCCTTTGCACTTGTAGAGGTTAGAAGCTTAAAACCAGGAAGTGGGCAGGGTCGGTTCAGTTTGTGGAAGCTCTGAGGAGATTCTGCTCCGTGCTCTTCCGCTAGCTCTGGTGGCTGTTAGCAATCTTTGGTGTTCCTCAAGATGCAAATAATATCTGCTTCTGTCTTCACACGGTATTATCTCTGTCCCTGCGTCTCTGTGTCCAAATGTCCCTCTTCTGAAGAACATCAGCCATTGGACTAGGACTTGTTGTAATCCAGTATGACCTTTTTATAACTTGCGTGCATGTGTGGAGACCCCATTTCTAAAGAAGGTTGCTTCCGTAGGTCGTGGGAGTTAGTGCTTGAACATATTGCTTTGGGGAACACAGTTCAAACCCAGGGCTTTGACCATTTGTTACTTCTGCCTGTCTCTTTAAGAAGCTTCTTGCTTCTCCTATGTGTCTCCCACCCAGGCACAAGTTCAGACAGGTGCTGAAAAAGCCAGATTTAAGAGAAAGATCAGGGTGCTGGGGAGAGGTTGGTTTCTGTCCTCTTAGATACTCACCCTCCTCAGTGCAAGCAGGAAGAGGCTAGCTCTCTGGTGTGGGCCCCAGGGAAATCCAGGAGGGGCCAGATGAGGAAGGGACAGAAGCCACAGGTGGTGGCAGGAGCAGGGCTGAGGGCTCCCTGCAGCTGCTCAGCCACCTGGCTGGACAGCTGTTCTCCCTATCAGGGAGCTGTGTAAGGCAAGGACTGTCTGACTTATCACAGCTTCGCCGAGAGTTGCAGGATGCCAAAATGCCTGGTCCAATCTGTCAGTTCAGTTGAGCAACTGTTCTGGGGGGTGAGGAGCGTGGGGTTGGATGTGTGAAATTGCCAAACTGTCTGTGAATAGTGATTACTCAGTTTAGATAAGAATTGGCCCCAGTGTGCAGGAGTTCCTGTTTCAGCTCTGGTGTTCTAGTCTAGGGCTAGCTTACCACAGGCAGGCTGAAATCAGCCCACCACCCACTCTGTCAAGGAGCTAAAGAGGATTTTTACATGTGGCCATTTGCAAATGATTTAATGATAGGAAACACCAACTCTGAACCCCCATTAAGCCAAATAATATCCCTCTAGATGAATTTTATCCTTTTCATTGTTAGATTTGTGTTACACAAAAAATCATATTAATGATTATTGCCATATTTTAAATTCCATCAATAGAAATTGTAAATATGCTTTTCATCTTGTTGTGCAAATGTATACATTATAGCCTCAATTTTACTTCTTGATCCACAAAGTTTAAAATCTTTACTATTTAGCCCTGTCTTACTTCATTTTGTGTTTCTATAACTGAATACCTGATGCTGGGTACTCTAGAAAGAAGAGAGGTTTATTTAGCTCACAGTTTTGAAAGCTGGACGTCCAAGATTGATTGACCTCATCTGTTTGGCCTCTGGGGAGAGCCTTCAGGCTTCATCACCACATGGTTCATAGCATCATCATGCAAATGTGAGAGGGAGAGTGGACAAGTGGAGAAGAAAGGGAAACACCCATGTGCAGAAGGGGCCCCTTGAGAACGAACTCACTCCATGAGACCAATATCAGTCCCTTGCTCTGGTAGCACCCTGATGACCCAATTATCTTGTACTGGGCCCCTGCTTTTAAAGATTCTACCACCTCAACACTATCGCACTGGAGACCAAGTTCCACACACAAACCCTCAGAGTACACATTCAAACTTTCTCCAAATTATAGCAAACCCTCAAAGGTGAAAGTTTGCCGATCCCTGGCCTAGTCAGTTGGTCTCAAACACCAGCACACTTGAGGAAAATCTGCAAGGCTTTCAAAAAACAGATTGCTGGCCCCATTCCTGGGGTTTCTGGTTCAGTAAGTCTCGGGTAGGCCCCAAGAATTTGCATTTCTAGTTAAGTTCCCAGATGCTGCTGGTTGGGAGCCACCTTTTTAGAACCCCTGGTTCAATCAACCAATTGGTTATCAAACACTCATGTAGGAGGCAACATCTTGTGAGGCTTCCAAGAACAGGAGCCAGAATCAGAGCTGGGTCTGTGCCCAGTTCTGCCCACGAACTAATTGTGTGATCTTGGTTATGTTATTTATGTTCCCTGAGCCTTCGTTTCCTCATTTGCAAAATGAGGATAAGCAAAGTACCTACCTTTGTAAGGCTGTGAAGATTTAAATGAAATCAAGCTTGTAAAGGTCATCACAAATATTGGCTATTTTTTAAACCCGTGCCATTGGCCAGTTTACAATTTGGGGTTGTGGAAATGAGACTAACTTTAGTGAACAGCACTGAGGGTTTAGGGTTGTGAAAAAGACGCTCAGAAGAACAATCGCAGAGGACTTCCTGCAGGAGGTGAGGTATGAGTTGGGCATGAGAGCGATGGGAAGGCAAGTGGGACAACGTATGGAGCTAGGAGATGGGAATGGGATCGGCATGCTGTTTGGACAGAGAGGAATTGAGACTTCCTGATGGGCAGGAAGAGCTGCCAAGTGGTATGGGAGGCAGAGGAACTGCCTGCCAACTCCTGGAGGTCCAGTGAGACTCTCACGGTGCGGCCGCCCTGTGTGTGGGCGAGGATGCAGCGCCCTCAAAGCTCCTCTTGAGAGCGCATCAGGACCTGGGAGGCTGGGGAAGTCAAAACTCCCTGTCTGCCTCTCCAACTCCAGCTCTGCCTCTGGGGTCTCTCAGTGGGCGGGCCTCGCCTGGGCCCCTTCTGTTTACCCCGCACATTCCTTCTGTTTGGTACTAACTGTCGCCTGGCAGAGGAGCTTGGGAAGCTTGCTCTGTTTTCTAAGAAACAGGAAGTCATTATTTGCCCAAAGCAAACAAACTCACAAACTGCAGGGTTCACATTCAGTCCAAAGCTGGAGTCCCAGGAGGTGCGCGTGTGGGCTGAGGATGTGGGGACCGGAGCAGAGACTCCTTTCTCTCCCTGCTTCCCCCACCCAATCTGCAGCTGCCATCATCTTCACAGTCACCACATAGTGTGTAGATGCTGAGTTGAGCTTCTTCCCCAGACGGTGACCATCCCCACTGAGGCGCTCCTTCCCATGACATCAGCAAAACCACTTCCATTATTCCTGGAATTAGAGGACAGTTAAGCTTCCACAGGCACCGTTTCTTTCCTCTGCAAGAAAGAAGAAGGGAACCGAGCCTCTATTGGAAGCCCACTGAATGCTGCGCCCTGTGCTCGGGACCAGCCTCGTTTCGCCTGTTGCACTTAAATCTTGCAGCAACCCTGTCAAGGAGACACTACAGCTGGTTTGCACTTACAGACAAGAAAAAACAAGAAAAGAATGGGTCTTTCCCCCAGTGTCACTGAGTGGAGCTGCCATCTGCGTTTGTGTTTGTCTGATAGGTATTCAACGGGTATCCCTGCCCTGTTTGGTGTCACTGCTGATACCCTCTCTCCTCCCTGATTTTTTTTTTTTAAACATGCTTTGCCTAATTCATCAAACTGGATGTGCAGCATAAACAGTTCATGAGGCAAATGGAACACAAGTGCCTTACTCAGGCAGGGCTTATAGGAGAGCACTGTGCAAAAGAGAGCAGCCCCTTGAAGAACCTATGAACCCTAATGGCATCAGACAGTGACACAGAGAGCACGTCAACAGAATCCCCCACTCTCCGTAATCAGGCAGAGCAGAGGGAGGCAGCAGCACAGAGGGACTGGGGAAGAAATGGCAGTCTCCTGACCTGATGGGGAAGGCTTGTGTGATAGATTCCTGTCACTGTGAAAAACTTAAAGGAGGGAAAGCTTATTTTGGCTTACTGTTCCAGAAGTTTTAGTCCATGCTCTGTTGGCTCTGTCATTTTGGGACCTGTGATGAGGCAGAACATCATGGTGTGCAGTACATGGTTGAGCAAAGCTACTCACCTTACAGTGGCCAGGAGGCAGACAGACAGAAAGACGACAGACAGACAGACAGACAGACACACACACACACACACACCACACACACACACACACACACACACACACACACACACACACGAGGTTGAGAGCCCAAAATCCCTTTCAAGCACTGTGTTAGTCAGCTTTTTCTTTCTGTGACAAAATACCTAAGAGAAACAACTTAAGGGGTTGGGGATTTAGCTCAGTGGCAGAGTGCTTGCCTAGCATGCGCAAGGCCCTGAGTTCAGCAGTCCTCGTCCTTGACCCCCCCAAAAAAAAGTTAGTTATTTTGGCTCATGTTTTCAGAGGTGTTAGCCCACAGTTGCTTGATATCCCGTTGCTGTGGGCTTGTGGTGAGGCAGAATATCACAGCAGGCAGTGGACAGTTGAGCCAATCTGCTCGTCTCCTGGCAGTCAGGAAGTAAAGAAAGAGAGAGGTGGGGGGAGAGAAGAGGAGAGAAGACAGGAGACAGAAGGGAGAAGAAAAGAGAGGAGAGGAATGGAGAGGAGAGGAGAGAAGAGAGAGAAGAGAAGAGGTAGGGCCAAGGACAAAACATAGCCTTCCAGGACAAGTCCCCAGTGACCTCTTCCTCCAGCCAGGCCCCACCTCCTACTGTTTCTACCACCTCTCCATAGTCCATTCAATTAAGAAACCATTGATGGATTAACCCATCCAATCACTTCCCCAAATTCCACCTCTGAACACTGCTGCTCTGGGGACAGGGACCACGCCCTTAACACTGGAGGCTTTGGGGGACATATCATATACAAACCATCACGAGCACATGCCTCCAATGGCCTAACTTCCTTCCACTAGGCCCCACCTCCCAAAGCTTCCACCCCTTCCCAGTAGCGCCTCAGGCTGGTGAGCAAGTCTTTGCCACATGGGCCTCTGAGGACACCTCAGATCCAAAGTACAGCAGCTTGCATTAAGCCATGTGTTCAAAGCCTGTTATTCTAAAGCACAGAGCCTAGATCCTCAGAGGCCAGAATGCATGGCTTGACCATTCGCTAACTTGAAGCCTTTCGGCACTGTTTATTCGTGTGTTGGTGCCCTAATAGTCCTTACCCCCAGGTAATGAAGTGCTTATGAAAGTGCCTGAGACCTGTGTCTGGGCACTTGGGAGGGAGCCGCCGGAACACAGGGAGAGAGTAGCCTGTCCAAGCGGCCTGGGAGTGACCACGCAGCTCCTCTGGCTCCAGGCCCAGACTCATCTCAAGTTCCAAAGAGAGCAAGTGGACAAAATCTCAGGACAACCCAATCCCCCTTCTTGATGGAAGTTTGAACATTGTAATAAAACCTCCCAAGCCAAACCCTTGACATATGTAAGCATGTTTATTCCAACCGATTAATTAGTAGTCACCATCCTTAACATTTATCAGTTTCTCCACCCAGAGTTTAAGAAGAAAAGCAGGAACCACAACCAAGATTGGTAAAAGGGCTGGTGGTGGGAGCTAAGAAGGTAAGAAAGTCTCTTTTGTACTCATTTTTCTCAGACTTTACAACCAACACCCTCCCACCACTTCGCCATGTACTTCTCCATGCTTGCGTTAGGAGCTCAGTGACAAAAGACTCTTGAAGGGACGTTGACTCTGGTGGGCTCAGGGCTTCAGATGCTCTTGCTGCAGGGAGTCCTGGTCCACGGGTGGAGTGTCCCAAACCTGGAGCTATGACTAGCACAAGTGCCCCAGAGACTGGGGTTTGGAGAGCTCACTTCTTTACCCCACCTAAAGAATTGTAGGCTACAAAGGAGATGTGTGCAATTCTATAATCACAGTGCCAGCACCGGTTGGTAGCAATAATAATTATATCAAGGACCATTGCAATTTTGAAGTGCTTAGGACGTGCCAGGTGTTCAGCAGCAGATGTAAAAGAGCAACAGTGAGGGGCTGGAGTGGTGGCTTGGCAGTTACTGTGCTTGCTTGGCAAGCACAAGTACACAGGTTCAAACCCCAGCACCCACGTACGCAACTAAGTGTCAGAGCAATGAAAGCCATGTGAAAAACTCAATAAAAATTGATTCTCTCTGTCTCTCTCACCGTCCTTCTCTCTTAAAAAAAAAAAAAAAAGCAACAGTGAGGCCTTTCTGTTGCCAGCGATGGGACCCCAAATGTAGTGGACATGTCTGGAGCCCACTATACCATCTGAGTCCTGTCTTGTTTGTGCATGCCAGCTCAGCTTCCAGCAGCCAATCCTGCATCTATTTGAGGGTCATTTCTTGAAGAATTCTACTGTGTCTGTGCTGTGTCAGGCTGGAAGCACGTGGGAAGTAATGACCTTCATTCCCACCATGGAGCAGTCCTCAATGATAGCTGGGACCTGGAGGATGAAACCCCCTTCCTGTGGACCTCAGGTGGGACGATGCTGGGGAGGTGTGTTTTGCATTGTTTCCAGAGTTCCTCCACAGGACTCAGCTCCAGCCACTCACAGTGCCACTTGCTAGATAATATCCTCTTATTTACTGCTGCCTCTGTACCCCCTGACATGGCTCATCCCCTTGTCTTCTCGTGTTCTGGGGTTATCTCCTAAACCAAATCCCTATAGTTGCATTTTTGCCTTGATTAGGCTGGAGGTAAAAAAGGCATTGCTTAGCTCCTGTAATGGGAAATCTGGTTTCAGGGTTGGCTTGGCTCAGAGTTCAAACGATTCCACCATGCCCTGCCTGCAACTGCTCTCTTGGCTTTGCCTCACCTCTTCTGGCTTTCTCCTCCAGCCTCCTGTCATCACTACCAGCCAAGCAGTGCGCACTGCTGATTCCTGATCCCCCACATCCATCTCCTTCCCACGATGCCTTGTCTGTCCTTTCTAACTTTGGTGTCTTTAGAGGGAAAACGCAAAATTGTGGGAACCCATTGAGTGTGGAATTCCGTTAGATTTTCACATGCCCCCTCTCAATCTTCTGCATTTGTTTCCTCCATCACTATCAGTTTTTGGAAACCTCCCTTCCTTGAGCTTTTTCAAAGCAATCAACTTAATTTTAATGGAAACAAAAAGTTCTCCTGCGTTTTGAACTTTACCTGTTTACAGGGTAGTCAATCAAGTGGCGTGGTTGCGATGACACACGCCGTTGGCGACAGGAGTTTGGGAGCACCCAGAGCTGGCCTCTGGTTAATGTGGGGCTCGGCTGGCAGAAGACAGAATGGGCATCCTAGAGGGTGGATCTGCCAGGAGAGGGTTCAGCCTGCTCTGGGCAGTAAATGAAAGGTCCTATGGGAAGAACGAGGAGCAGTGGCCGATGGGGCCAGTGGGCTAAGGGAAGCAGCCAGGGAGCAGCACTTCACTGTGAGTGCTTGGTAAGGCTCCTCAGGGGCAGCACAGGGATTAGCTGCAGAACACTCTTTCTGTGGCAGCAGCTGCCTGTCTGGGGATCTGAGTTTTTGCAGGAAGTGACAGGACCACATGCCTTGATTACCCTAAAGGCCTTGGAAGTGACTATTCCTCATGTGATTGAAAGTGGCCACGTGAGGAGAGAGCTGAGGCTGGGGTGCCAACCCCTCCCCTTTGGACTCTCCTATGCCCTTGTGACTTTTCTAGACTCTCAGAGTGGGTATGCATTTGATATCCTGTTATATGCAATGGTGGGCAAAGGGCATTTATTTTAGGTTACCACTGCCCATGTGTTTTAGTGCAAATTACAAAAAGGTATTGAGTGGATGAATTTTAGAAAGGTTCTCTCTCTCTCTCTCTCTCTCCTCTCTTTCTCTCTCTCTCTCCATGTGAGTCCCCATTTTTAGGCCAATGTAGCCTCTCAGCAGAACACATAGCCTGGCTAGTGGAGCATGAACTTGGTTACCGCATCGCCTCAGCCAGATGCCTTTGGGCAGTGCACAAACTGCACAACCGCACAAGGCAGGCTTGGGAATATTTTAATCTCCTGCGAGCTTCGTAGTTCTAGGCTGCGACACAGACTGTAGTGGTAGAGCAGTGTTCTTGAAATGTAGCGAATGCACCAGTTGCAGCAGCAGCCCTGGGAACTCTTGAGAATGCAAATTCATGGGCCTCCATCCCAGAACTGCTGAATCAGAATCTGATTTTAACTAGCCCTCCAAGTCTGCGGCTTGCGAAGGTTCAGAAACACTGCAGTCCCCACTGCTTCAGGATGCACTGGCGCCCAGCACAGGGAAGCTGGCCATTCCCTCCCCGGGGGGTGTGTTCCCTGGAGCTGGGTCCCTGGTGGCCGAGGGCTCCCATTTGTGCTGAAAAGGACTAGCGGACATTGCCACTGGGCCTGTCTCAACAGCACAACCCGTGTGCTTCTCATGACATTTGCACTCTGTGGGAATGAGGAAAACCTCATTTCCGGGAGCAACGGAGTTCCGCCCTGTCCCAGGCAGGGCTGGGTCTCAGGAGCAGAGCCAGGGGGCCCCTTGGAGCGGGGTTGAGAGGATATGAGAGCTGAACAAGAGCGTGTGGGGATGTGGCCAGGCAAATTCCCACACCGGGACTGAGTTCATCCTGCTGTCGTTAACCTTGAAGCAAGGCAAGGCTCTGGGTGCACTTGGCACACACACCCCTGCCGCTGTCCAAAACAAGGCAGCCTCTTAATTCTCTATCAGCGGTCTGACATCTCCCTGAGCCCAGGAGCAGCTCTCCTACCCGTCCCACTCCTCTGGCAGCACAGATGAGGCATGTTGTCTGTCAGTGGTTGCTCTGTCTTGCTCATTTAAAACTGTCTCTCTCTTGGATACATTTGATCTCTTTCCAGTCTGAGCCCCCTGGAGTAAGCTTCATCCCTCTCCTTCCTTCTTCCCAAGACATCTGCAGTCAGGGAAACCGGTTATCTGTCAGACCAGTGTTTTAAGGATGATGATTCGCCATTGAAGGCAAAAATAATACCTCCAAAAGGCAGAGAAACCAGAGTTGAGAACACAAGAAGTCTATGTTTCCACTCAATGAGGTCTAGCACAAATTCTGGTATTTCAAGTGGTAAGAATTAGAGGCACAAAAAGCATAGCAAAACAAAACAAACTGAAAAGGAGAAGAATTAGGCCAGCTTTCTCTTCCTTTCAAACCCCTGTGAAAAGAATTTTGAAAGGAGTTGATTCTGTTGCAGAATTTGAGAGAATATTCCACCCACCCAGAGAGCTAGACTAACCCACATAACCCCAGAGGGTGCCAAGACTCCATTGTCTGTCAGGGAGGACTGAATTCTGCACTGGAAAGAGGGTATTTTAATTATTAGAGAGTCCCAAGTTCAATCAGGCCCACTATTTACTTGCTGCGTGACCTTGGTCAATTTCTTAACTTCTCTGAGCCTATCAGTCAAATCAGTCAAGTTCCTGTGCAGCAATATTAAGTAAGGTTGTGGTACACAGTGTAAGAATTACATAAGATGCACGTGAAGTACTGGCACAAAGTGGGCATTGAAATGTTAGGCCCCTATCTTCACTAACTGCTGTCTATAAGATGTTCCTTGCACTATGTTAATATGTAGACAGGTCCTCATGCGAGCTGGTCTCAGCAACTAAGGTTAGAATCCAGGTATCACTTTTTTCTAGCTGTGTGAACCCGGTCAGTCTTACTAAACCTGTTTCTTCTTCCATAAGAGTGGAGATAACTTTAGTGCCTACCTCGAATAATTGTGGAGAGGATGAACGAAGATAACGTCCTCACAACTGGGCTTAGAATCTTGCGTGGTACATAGCTACACCGGGGAATTACAGATACAGTTATTGCATTTACATATGCAAAGACTTGCTTAGCGCGCATGGAATGGCTGCCATGCCACTCTTTGTCAGGTGGTGGGGGAGAGGAAGGCCAAGGAGTCCCCATGTGGACCTTCAGGGATCTCCTGAGCTACCTGGGTAGACTGGAAGCTAGGCCGGTGTGTACCCCAGCAGGTGGGTGATGCTGATTGGGGGCAGGTCAGGGCACACAGAGGCAGGAAGGCAAGTTGCAGGCATTGGAGGTCAGGGGTACAGCTGGGGAGCCTGGAGGCTGTTCAGAGGAAGAGGCAATGGGGAGGGGAGCTGGACTACTAACTCCACGCAAACAAGCACTTTTGCTGCTTAGTGCGTTTTTGTGTCTGTATCCGAAGCCCCTGTGGCAGAGTTTAACATGTGGGAAAATAATTAGCAATGTTATTAACAATAAATAATCGATCGACTAAAGGAAAGTGAAAGGAACCTGGGAATGGAGGTGAAGGAGATCAATTAGCCCCAGGAACACCTCTGAGGGAGCTAGGGAGGGGAGGTCCCAGTGGTGGGTGGAGGCAGCACCCAGTCTTCCTTATGATGGGAGACCAGAGGCCAGGATGCAGGGACACCTCGGCAACAGGCTCATGGGGCAGGCCAGAGTGGAGGGAGAGCTTGAGTGAGCTGGGAAGGGGAGCCCAGGAGCCCACCCCACTGCCAGGAGGGAGGGGCGGGGCCTGAGGGGAAGGCACAGTTTCATTCCACTTGGCCCTTCCTGGAATGAGAAGGGTGCTGCTAGAGGCAGAGGGTGCTACTGAGGGCCTGGAACCAGTGGACAATGAAGCAGGGCCCCCTTTTCCCACTGTGACCTCAGCTGACAGCTGTGCGTGCAAAGGAGGGGGTGGGGCCCATCCGAGCAGGAGTTTCCCTGGGTGGGTGTGACTGGGCAAGGGGATGGATGGGCCAAGAGCCTCAGAGTAGAGAGACCACCTGGCCACTGAGAGAGAAATACGTTCAGGGGCTGAGGCCCAAACTCGGACAGTGGGGGCATTGTTTCGTCTCCTGGGTGGAGCAACTGGCCTTTGCCTAGTTCCTCCACCCCATCTCTGAGCACCCAATGCTCCCCACCTTCAACACTTCCCTCAAGCGCAGTCTGAGCTGCTCGGAGCTGTAATGTCTCCCTCTATTCAACTCCTGCCTGCTTCGGGGGTTGTAATTATTCCCCCGTACAGTTAGTCTTTCCCACGAGAATGCAAGGCTGAGATCTGAGTAGATTTCAACTTTGTTGGTCTCCAGAGATTCCACTGGACTCCCAGTTGTAGAGTAGGTGAGCAGGTATTAGTGAAATTAATGATTAATTCTCTTACATCAATAGATCATTAGCTGGATCAAACAAGTATTTGTGAAATTGAATAATCACTTCTACTGGAATCAGTTTTATTTCTGATTGATGTTCCTTTAGAATTAAAAAATAATTCTTTTTGTAAGTTCTCTTTCTACATAGGGGCAATATTGCATGAGAGAAAACGTGAGTTTTCAAGTCAGGGATCAGAAATAAAATGTAAATAAGAAGGCATCCACTAGCACATATCAACGCACATGGCAAAAAGGTAGCCCTGCTCGAGGACACCGGGTTTGGAGAGCGGGTTTCAGTCTCCACAAGACCCCTGTCAGATACCTCTGTGCAGAGCACAAGTGTAAATTGTGGCCTTGGTCAAATTCCTGGCATGCGGTAGGCATTAAATAAAAGTAGCAATTAGACTTCTGATTGTTATTAAAACATCATCATTATTATTATGCATGGTACACAGCTGGCACCGTAATCAGACAGATCCTTCGATTAATATTCCTCTACAATTGAATTTTTTCTATTTTAAAGATTCAAGTCATAGGCACTCAGTAGCACAGCCCGTCTTGAAGAAGAAAAATGAAAGGGTCCAGCAAATGATGCTATTAGAATTATGCTTTCCTCATTAGAGTAATATGACCCTGCTTTGGGGCTCCAATCTCCCACTGATGCTGAAATTTAAAAGGCAGGGCCTAGATCAGGGCCCCAGAGTAACTGGAGTGATTGTGGGAAGTCATATAAATGGATTTGATCTCTTATTAGTGGTCCTTATTCTCTTGGTAGGGCTAGAGAAGCCAACTTATTATCAATAAAAAAGAATAAACACTTTATAGGAAACCATTTTCTCTGTCACCAAACGTTTTATATACCTGTCAATAATTGTAACTGTTAAATATGACATATTGATGGGATATAGTGGGACAAAAGGATGCTTTTTTCTGATTAGGGTGAAAAGATTTTATAGTCTTTATTTTATGGATGAAAGTAATCTAACTCACAAACTTTAGCACTCTGTGGGAAGGCAATAAAAGAAAAAGAAAATTCTGAAAGGAGTGCTTTTGGCCAAGAGCCCAGCTCTTGTGGACCCTGTGGACTCTGCCCTTCTTAGAATTGACTCCAAAGGCTGCCTGGAGGAAATCAGGATCGCTCCAGCTCTGGGTTCTTGATCAGGCCTGTGGGTAAGGTCATGTGGTGCCTGTGTGATGCAGAGGCCCAGCCTCCTGGGCTTCTATCTGACTGTTACTCTCTAGTGGAGATGAATGTTGCTGCCCAAGTTGACCAAAAGTAGCACTTGGAATGTATGTAGGTGAACAGAGAAAGCTGTAGATTCCTGGATTTGATTTTTTTTTTTTAAAGACAGGGACAGTAAGAGAGAGAGAGAGAGAGAGAATTATTATTTTTTTTTAAAGAGAGAATCAACTTTATTTAGTTTTTCATGTGGCTTTCATTGCTCTGAGACTTCGTAGTGTACGTGGTGCTGGGATTTGAACTTGCGTACTTGCGCGTGCCAGGTAAGAGCCATAACTGCTGAGCCACGGCTCCAGCCCCTAGATTTGATTCTTAATAGGTGGCAAGAAATATTTGGAGACAACTTCATGTGAACACCTGCTCAGAGGAACCACCCTCTCCCTGAATCTCCACATCTCTGTCCCTGCCCTGACATAGGTCACAAGGTTATGTCCATTATCCCCATCTGTGGATATCTAAATCTCTCCATTTCATACTTGTTTTTTCTTTATTTACGGTGCTGGACATCAAACCCAGGGCCTCGCACATGCTATGTAAACACTCTGCCACTGAGCTACATCCCCAGCCCTGAATCTCCCCATTCCTCTCCATTGCTTTGATCACCCTAGCCCTAGATACCTCCCCACTCACCTGATAGTGCTGCAAGAGCCAGAAAGACCCAGGCAGAAAGACCCAGGAAACCACTGGGTGCTTGGTCTGCAGGTGTGTTCAGGGGATTTGGGTGAGGCCCTCACATAGTTGGCTGAGCCATGCTCCCCTGCTGCCTTCACAGAGTGTGCGAGCAGCTCTCTCTCCTGCCTTCTCTCAGTTCCTCTTCTTCACCAACATGATTTCTGTTCACCTTTTTCCATTAGCATAATCCTCCAAGTCTCAGGCAGTTTTCCTGGCCCCACTGGAACCTGCCTGCTAAGTGGCTTTGTTGACCTCTTCTTGGCCTCTCTAGCTAGAATCCTGGGAGGGTAGGTATCTGGTGATGTTATCAGGTGAGTGGGAGCAAGGGCTCAGGCTTTAAGAGTCATTGCTGGAGAAGTGGTTCTGAGTGTGATTCTTCAGATCGATGACCCACTTAATAACAAGTGTAAGAACTGAAAAGACACCTGTGAATTAGTGGGTGGAGCTTGCAACCCAACCACAAAAGCAGAGCAATGAGAAGTCAGACTGCACTTGGACAGTGCTTGGATGAAGGTCTAAAGATCCTTGGGACCATGGTCCTCAGCAGGATGTGGAGGCAGAGAGGGCAGGAGGTAGAGAGACAGAGTCTTTGTTCTCTCTTGAGGGTCTGGATTTTTAAAAGGAGGTACAGAAATCAGGGTTATGAACTCCATGTGGAAATAAGGGTCATTGGAATATATAGTATAAAGGGTAGTTTAGTGTTGGATATTATAGTGATTAATTTTATGTATCAACTTGGAGAGGGCCACAGTACCCAGATATTTGGTCAAACACTATTCTAGATAGTTCTGTGAAGTTTTCCCCCCCTTCTTTTATAAAATGAACACTTAAATCAATAGACTTTGAGAAGAACAGATTGCCCTCCATGATTGGGTGGGCCTCGTCTATATAAAGACCTTAAAAAAAAAAAAAGAACTCACCTTGAAAGGCTGAATTGTGCCCACTGACTCAAACCATGACATTGTGTCTTCCTTTGGTCTCTAGCCTGACAGCCTGCCCAGCAGACTTCACCAGGCTCCATAATCACGAGTCAGTTCCTTAAGATAAATCTAGATAAATAGATAGATACCCAGTTGGTTCTGTTTCTTGGAGAATCCTGACTAAAATGGGTAATATAGAATGGTCTTAGTTTTGTGGACTACATTTTAATACATTTAGTTTATGGGGCTATGAATAACTGGTCACTAGAATGGACAAAAATCTTACTTTAAGAAATACATCAGAAGTTTCCCCCAAAAAGCATGGGAGCTTTTTATGAGGAATCTTCTCATTAATGTCTTGCCATTCACATGGAAAAAATTTAAAATCATTCCTTTCAATTAGTATTCTAAGTAACTTTTCAATCTCCATTTTCAACAACTAGTCCTCCCAAGACATCATAATACACAATACGATTTAGGAAGTAGTTACCATGTGCTGGGCACTGTTCTAAAGGCTGTCTAGATTATTGTTACCCTCTTTTTACAGATATAGAAACTGACATGTTTCCTATTATGGTGTGGATGAAAGGTGTTCCCTATAAGCTCATACATGACAATACAAAGGCTGAGATGAAATGATTGGGTTCTAAGAGCCTTAACCTAATCAGTGAGTTGATCCCCTTGTAGGAATGAATTATTGGTAATTGTAGGCTGGTGGGGTGTGGCTTTAGGAGGTGGGTTGCTGGGGGTGTGCCTTTGGGGATATATTTTGTATCTGGCGTGCAGTTTCTCTCTCTGCTCCCTGGCAATGCCTCGACCAGATTCCCTCCAGCATGCTCTTCCACCATGGTGTTCCACCTCACCTTAATCCCTAAGCAATGAGGCCAGCTTTCTGTGAACTAAGGCCTTTGAAACCATGGGCTCCTAAATAAACTTTTCCTCCTAAAATTGTTCTTGACAGGTCTTTTAGTCACAGCAATGGAAAAGCTGACTAAAACATTTCCCATGGTGACCCAGCTGGTGAGTGGCAGAGCTGGGATTCAGACCCTGGGCCTCAGCCCTAAATGCAGGCTTGCCTTGATGCTTGATGACTTCTGTGTTAGATGAGAGTCCTGCAGTTAAGTGGGAAGTTGGGAGGGAACACTCCCTGCGGATGTGATGGGGAAATTTGAATATGGCTTTTAGCCACGTACACAAACGTTAAGAACTTGATGTTTCAGAATAATGATACTAAAAGTAACTGGTTTTGCCTGATGTCCAGACACTATGGAAAACACCTTTTGCATATTATGCTCATCTGATCCTCAGGAGGACCCTGTGAAGTGGGTATTATTACGTCCCCCACCTGACAGAGGAGGAAAGTGAGTCTCAGAGAGGCTCAGAGATCCACCAAGGGCAGTGGCAGACAGGGAAGCAGCCTGGTGGGCGGTCAGTCTTCCCAGGACTCCATCTCAGGGAGAAGCTTCCTTCAGTGTCAGAAGTCCTGCAACTTTGTCCCAGTGTTCCAACACGAAGGCTACTTTAGAAGGGGTGGAGCTGGCCTGCCTCTGAGGTGCGCCAGGAAGAACCTGGTCAGAGCAGCTCCTCCAGGGCCTGCCCTGTGCTCACACCCTGGCTCTGACCCTGGAGTGAGGCCTTATTTTCCGAAGCCTCCATCAGAGCCTGGTGGCCTCTACTGAGCACTGAGA
Source organism: Aplodontia rufa (assembly GCA_004027875.1). Lineage (NCBI taxonomy): Eukaryota > Metazoa > Chordata > Mammalia > Rodentia > Aplodontiidae > Aplodontia > Aplodontia rufa. The sequence continues at coordinate 25,473 of PVKS010006414.1, forward strand.
GATTAGAAAATCAGACCAAATCACCTGATCAGGGCAAAAAAATCCTGTGACAAGTGATGTAGGCCCGTCAAGGGCCTGGGTTTGAAAGACTGAAGCTCCTTTCCCTTTGGGTACCTTCAATGCTGAGAGCAAATGAACAAAAACAACAGGAACAGGAATCAGGGCGGAGCATCGCTGCCTCTCCGGAGTAGTCTTCTGTGCCTTTCTCTGGCTTTGCCCAGGGCCCTTTCCACAGGCTGTGTGCCCACAGATTCTCTCTTGTGTGATTGCCACTAGCCAAGGAGCCCAGGCCTCTGCAATGTGCCTGTGTCACTTCCTACTCCCTGCTCCTGGCTGGAGTCTAGAAGAGTTCTGTCCTAGGTACAGCACCTTAGGAAGCACACGGTATCAATTTGTGCCCTTACTAGAAATCTTAAGATGATTACATGGTTTAAGTGGTGTCCTGCCAGATTTCCTTACTGCAGTCCCCTTTGGTAATTACTAAGCAATCTTCGGGAAGAAAGGAAACACATTTGAAACTGAAATGTGTTGGTAGGCGGATGGTGTCAACCGCACTTTAAAACTCAAGTCCATTGCTGATCTTGGCAAGACATTAAAGAAATAAAAGTCTTCTCTCCTCAAAACCAGAGAAAGCACTTTCTGAAGAAATAATACCCTGTTCTCTTTGTAAAATTTGGAGGGGACAATGAGTAAGGGCAGGTGACAGTGTGGAAACTGGCTGTGAATGCCCCTGACCATGTCCCTCAGTTGCACAGACTTCCAGCAGCTGGAGAAGCCAGTGTGTTTGGACAGAGGGAGGGCGAGGAGGGTGGCTGCTCCCAGCCAGGTCATTTCAATAACAACAGGAGCCGCAGTTCCAGCTCAATGGCATCTTTCAGGCTGAAGAGCTTCCGTAGTCTCTCCACTTCCATACTGATTAGAAGTGCTTGAGATACATCATAACAGTGTCAGTGCCGTGTTTATGGGGGAAATTGTCACTGTCTCTCGCTTGTGGAAGGTGACATAATGGGATTTTTCCCTTTGTCCTGGTGACAGGATGATGAGCACTGTCTGGGCTCCGGTTCTGCACCCTTTGCCATTCAAGCGTCCCAGCTCCGCTGACAAGCTGCAGATCGCTGGAGAAGGTGTGTCCTGTCACTGGGGTGTGGGGTTTCCGTGCAGGCTGGGAACGAGTGGGCTGGTCCCAAACCTCCTGCAAGAAAGAGCACTTAGAAATGATGGTCCCCAGCAGGAGGGAGAGGGGCGCCAGCGTTGGGGGGAGGGTAGCAGCTACATCCTGTCCCTGATGGCTTGACAGATCCGCACCCAAGGTGCCTTCATCAGGGTGGGCATCTTGGTACAAACTACATCATCTTTACCTTGCTACTCCTTCCCTACTCCCCAACCCCACATCTCTGACATGATTTATCTGTGTGTAAATATCATGTCTTGTTCCACAAAGGTTTTGAGAAGTCTTGATGTGATATATTATTAGTAGAGTTGAGCTGCATATTTAAGTTGAGACAGATTAAACCATATGTATTGCAGTGAGGACTGTGTGTACGAGAGAGTGACAGTCCTTCACTGAATTTGTCACTTTCCTCCAGTAGGCTGACCTTGTCCCCCATTCCCCCGCAACCCAGGGAGAGGAATGGCTAGCAGAAAAACAAACAGAAATAAAATAAGTTAATTGCAAGTGCTGAGGTTCTGGTTCTTCGAGGAAGTTTTAAGGATGACTTCGTAATTGTCATCCTCTGCTTTAATCATTTTGATCCCTGCAGGAGCTTCCAGCAGGTCTCCCAGCCAAGACTCACCCTCGCAGTACACTTTCCAACTTGCTGCAAGAGTGAGATTTCAAGCACACAGACATGGAGAGTTCATTTCATGATATCCCCTTGCCACCATCTAGAGACCACCAAAGTCCTTATGTATGATGGATTATAATAATAATGATGATAATCAAATAATGGTAGTGTAGTCGTAGTAACAGCATACTAGCATTATTATTGTTATTATTATTTAGCATTTATTGAAGAGGTTCTATGTATCAGATACTGTTTTAATTGTATATATTATTAATAATCTATAATTAAATAATTAATTTTTTAATAATAATCCCTCACAACAATGCTATGAAGTAGCTCCTGTTAGATATTCCCAGTTCACATCCACAGAAACTGAGGTTCAGGCAGTTAAGTAGCTTGCCCAAGGTCACTGGGCTAGTGTGGTGCCGACATCTTGATCCATCTAAGATCAGAGCCTACGTTAATCCCAACAAGTCACGATTTGCCACCTGTAGTTGGGTTGTCTCCTGGCATGTGGACAGAGCATTACTGATAACAGCAAACATTTATTGGGCATTTAAAATGTATGAGGCACCATTTTCAATGTTTTACATTGATTTACACAATCAAACCTTACAGCAACCTTGGATATGAGGTAAATGTTGTTATTCTTATTCTTCCAATATACAGGTGGAGAAACTGAGGCACACAACTGTCCTGCTGCTGATAAGTGGTGGACTAGGCTCCAGAGTCTGCCCTTATCATTTGCTATGCTGCTTCTAGTACCTGGCTTCAGGTGTCCAGGGCCGGGTGGTACACATGGAGGTGTTTGTTGAGGGATTTCCATGTCAACAAAATTCAAGTGATGATATTGAAAAAAAATCTCAAAACTTGCTGGGTCCTCCAGCTGTCATCTGGTTCTGTCCCTCGAGTTGAGCCAAGTTTACCCCTGAATTCTTGCAAATGGAAAACAGGCTCCATGGGTGTTAAGCAGCCCCCTGGGACAGGGAATCTGCACCTCCTTTGGATGACTACCCTAGTGTTTATCACCTCAGGATGCCACTGGCCAGACGCCTTTAAGGTCTTTCAGCTGGAAAAATGACTAGAATAAAACAAATGAAGCTCTCAATGATGGAAGCTCCTGATGGTGCCTGCAATGGGGTATTTCCCAGCATCTGTCTCCTGCCACGTTGTGATCATCCTTTTATTGCCCAAAGATGTTGCTCCTATTTTGTCACTGGCCACTAACCGGCTGCTCAGGTACTGGGAGTCCAGGACTGCCTCATTATTCAAAGCAGTCAATGTTACACCCCAGACTGCAATCCATTATCATTCAAATGAGCCAGTCGCAATGGAAGGAAAAATATGCAAGCTGATTTCTCTCCCACGTCCTCTCCCAGCGCTCCCTAATTACAGCTGGCAGTTGATCGGGACAGTTGAACATGGAGGCTGACTGGGCAGCTGTGGTGTTCTCATCTAAGCAAAACACAAACAATGCATAAACTTGCTAGCATGGCCTAGGTAAGCAGGATTTTATTCACAGCTCAGTGGTGTAACAGTGTTCTGAATTTATCAGTCAGTGGTACTTCCCAGCATCTCTCTTCCTTGTTGCATATTTTTGGTTCTCTCTGCCTTTCTTTTTTGGAACTCTGGTTCATTAATGACCTTGGTTTTCCTTGTCTCTGGATTCGTGGATTTGCCATGGTGGCATTTTCCTATTTTATGCTTAGTACTTTCCCAATGATGAATGAGCTCCCATGCTCTGTGCTCGATGTGTTATTCATTCTTTGTTTAAAAAATATTTATTGAACATGTACTAAGTGTTGGAATGCTATGCTGGGTGCTGGGATACAAAAGACATTGTCCTTTCCCCTTACTATAGCATTAAGGCCAGGGACAAATATTTAATAAACATGACTACATATGCATTTGCAAACTGGGATAAGTGCGTTTAAAAACGAGAAGAGTATGCTTATGGTCATGAATGGCATCAAGGTGTGTTTAGAAGAACACTGATCCTCAACACTAACAAATGACAAGTTACTTTGTATTCTTCTACAAATAGCATTTCTCTTAAGGTATATTCATTCATTGCAAAAAAAATGTATTGATTCTCAATGTGGTCTATGATTTTCTGAGAACTTGGTGATTGATGAAGTTTGTTAGCAGGCATGATGGTCTGGTCCATTTTGTTAACTCACTTCCTAAGCTCTGAGTTCCTGTCACTTGATGCTCTGTGTCCTTCCAGTCCTGGCTAGTACTTAGCACTTGGGATGGTAGAATGTGCAACAGAAGGACATCCTCCCTGAGCTCATCTGACACTTTTTCCTTTACTTTTCCTTTGTTCCAGACACCAATCCTTTCTGCGTTCTGTCCTCAGCACCTGCCACATGGTTTATCATGAATGAGCTCAGAGAATGTGTTAATCAGCTTTCTGTCACTGGGTCAAAATGCCTCAGATAACTCAGCTTAAAAAGAGGAAAGGTTTATTTTGGCTCACAGTTTCAAAGGTTTCAGTTTCTTTTTGGTTGGCCCATTGCTTTTGGACCTGTGGTGGGCAGAACATCATGATGGGAGCATGAGGCAGAGGAAGCTGTTACCTCATGGTGGCAGGGAAGCAAATAGGCAGGAAGGGGCTTGGGTCTCTGTGTCCCCTTCATTGGCACACCCCCAATGACCTAACTTCTTTCCACTAGGCCCCACTTCCTCAAGATTCCACCATTGCACAATCTACTATGGGATGGAGAGCTTGTCTTTAAGTAACAGAATTGTTGATACATTGTGGTGAGCACTTTTATTTACCCAATGGATAACTATTTACTCAGTATGTACTTCTTGCTAGTGCTGGGTGCTGGAAATGCAGGCTTAAACAGGTTGAGGCCCTCTTCTCCCAGACCTTAGGATACACACTGAGAGGCAGGAAGACAGCATCAAGCAATTACCTGCTGTGGTGGGGATACAAGGATGGTACGGAGTCAAGGAAAAGCTGTGAAGGAGGAGACACTAGGTGAAAGAAGTGTGTGACTCTGGAGTGCAGGCAGAAGGGAGCAGCAAGTCTGAAGTGAAGAGAGGAACTATGGCACATTTAAGAATTGAAAGTCCCGTGGGAGAGTGGGGTGTTGCAACTGAGGGCCTGGAGAAGTGAGCATTCAGGGATGGCTTTCTAGACCCTGTCAGCCTTGGCAGTGGGGAGCCCTCAGAGGGATCTCATGGTGGAGGGGAGGAGGAGGGGTCAGATCTGCACAGAAGGCTGGCTGGGGCTGAGTGGCCAGAGGCAGGGCTCCCTCCACACACAACGGTGCAGTGGGCACGAGAGGCACTGAGTCCAAAATTCGAGAGGAGGAGCCTGCCAGGCGGAGGTTTTCTCTTGGAAGTGGGGGTTGAAGGAGAAAGCAGAGGCCACTGAGGAGGCAGGAGGGGGATGCAGGTGAGGATGTTAGCCATGGCCCCCTTTCCTCTGTTCTGCAGCAGCATGCACAAAGCCACTGTTGAGCTGCTTTCCTTTTGGAGTCTTCGTAGCACGCGTGCACTGTAATTCACGTGACTGGTTTCTCCTTGGTGGATGTTAGGTTGTTTCCAGTCACCCATGCCTCTTGGAAATTTCTAATGGTGGAGTTGCTGGCAGAGGGGTTCAGAGCCTCATTAAGGTCTCACAACCAGTGAGTGTGGTGCTGGTATTCCAGGCCCATCAGAAGGCCAAGTCCATGGCCTCTCAGCTCTGAACTGCTGTGCCTTTCCGAGCAGAGCAGCATGGATTTCTAAGCCTTGAGGTGGCTTCTTGTGAAAGGGCTGGGCAGCCGCAGGGCCAAGACGTTTACAGAGCTTATTAAATGAGCAACCCCCAGACCTTCTCAGTCTCTGGAGTCCCATATGGAACCTGAAGTAGTAATTACGTCACTATCAGTGCAATGGCAGGTTTGTCTTGAACTCTGCACCAGAACCCAGGTCTTTCTCAGTTATGCTCCAGGTTTACATTCTCAGGATTAGAACATTCCACAGCTTGCACTCTCCCTCTGTGTAGTTCCTTGTGGTATTAAGGGAGAAGGTGAGAAGGAGGGATTCTGGTGAGGGGTGTCGATTTTGAGAGACTTTCCCCCCTTCCCATGGTGTCCTGTGATGCCATGCTGGGTGATAGACTCTCAGATGCAAACCTCACCCTCTGTCTTGGATCAGGAGATAGGAACAAGGTTTACCACGGACTGGCATCCGAATCCATACTACCCTCCTCCCAGGCCAGGAAGGTATGTGCTCATCCCCACGCCAATTCTCACCTGAATTTGGAAGAAGCCTATTCCAGGCCATAAGTGGCCCCCACCAAGGTTCTTTTGTTCAGAAAGCACTTTGCCCCAACTGGAAAGGGCCATTTCCTTCTCTTCCTCCTGGGAAGCCACTGACTGGGGTGTTCCTGTCCACACGGCTCGAGTCTAGACTTGGAGTCCCTCTGCTGCATCTTAGAATAGCCTGGGGATGCTTCGAGAAGTCCCAATACTTGATCCTTGCCCAGAGATTCCAGCGGAAATGGCCTGGGGTGGGCCACAGGGCAAAATTCCCCCAAGGGATTTTAGTCTGCAGCTGGCAGCAGACCAAGATGCCCCTTGTCTTGCCCTGGCCCAATACCTCCTGCTGATCCAGCACTCATGTTGCTTGGGCACTCCACCCACAGACAAATAACCCATTTCCCTCTTTCTTAAATTAGGAACTGTGAAATTGGCATTTGTATCAGTTCCTGTTGGTCACCAAGCTGCATGATGTACCCACACTGCTGCTCACGAGTTATGATTTTAAAAAAATGGTTATGTGAAATAGGATCTTTATCCCTAGAGGCCTCTAGGACGTAGCACTATTCATTTTGAAGCATTACTTAGACATGCCCACCTTGACTTTGTGTTGCAACCAAAGAAAGAAACAACACTGGCCATGAGTAAGGGGAATTGAACCGCAGCCTACCTCTATTACTAGTTAGGAGGCACCATGAGTACCGCTCTTGTCTTCCTAGACCTCATTTGTTCACCTAGAAAGTCAAGAGTTATACTTTTTGGGCTATCACACTCTTAGCATCCTATGCATCTCTGAAGGATGCTTAAGTTGTCACTGCTGCTCGTTGGATTGTCCTTCCCATTGAAAGAGTATCACTCACAAATAGGCTAAGAACTGAGGAGGTATTTAAACTGAGAGTCAGAAACACTGACGCCACTAGAATTAGTCTCCACTCGACCTTTCTACCACCCCCTAGCATGCCAAATAGGAGGTCTGAGACCATGCTTCTAACAGTGCATGTCCACTGCTCTGGAATAAGTAGCTTTCCCAGGGGGACAGGTGCCCCAAAGCCCCAGCTGTTCATAGGATATAGCATTCTGAGAGGGGCTCAATGGAGTCAGCCATTTGGAGTCAGCCTCTATACCCAGCAGCTGTGGGTCCTGCCAATGAGGAGGCTGAGGCGAGGCCCCAGGTGGAAGGGAAGTGCCCAACTGGCCTGGACATTTGTGTTCCAGAAGTCCTTGAATGGCTCTTATAAGGGCTGGCTGGCTCTGTGCCCTCTCAACTCTGAGGGGCAATTGAAACCCAGGACTCTGCACCTGGAGACTCAGATGCTCCAGGCTGCATCTGAGTTGGTTCTAGGTTTCAGGGATCAGTGGAAGGGAGCCCTCAGTGTGTAGGCACTGAGTCTGCTGTGGGTCCAGCCTGGTCTGAATGTTCCAGTTTCCCTTGATTTGCATTCTTACAACAGTTGAGGTACTCTAAGCTGCAACTAACAGAAACCTCCACTGAGACTGGCTCAAATGAAGCATTTGAGTGCACACATTATCTCATGTAACTGAAGGTCCAGGTTGGATATTGCCAGGCTTGGTGGTTTCTTAGATTAATGACATCCTTGAGCACCTGTATTGCTTGTGCTTCTCCCCTCTGCCATCTTTGTTATCAGCTTCATCACCTGGCTGCGAGCAAGGAGATTGCAGGTGTTCTTGGAATCACATGCGGCTGTGATGATGTCCAAAGGAGGAAGAAAGACTGTCCCTGCCTCATAAGAGGGAGGAAGTTTCCTTCCATGCCCAATGGTCTGCTTTCCATCTCATGTCCATTGGGGTCACTTAATTGGTCTAGATTCATCTCTGGTGGAATGGACTTAGAGTACTCAAGACGATTTCTGGTCTTGATTGATAGTGTGAACGATCTGGTTTCTTATGTAGTCATCCTCTCTTTCTTTAGCAATTTGCAAATTGTATTTTTCACCTTTCAGCTCCATTGCATGCCCCCTCTAAATTAATTGCAGGTGGGCACCCCATGCGTAGCTTCTTTTGAGACCAGGAATGACACAAGAATCACATTTTGTTCCCCGGCCTTCTTGGCCGGACTCATCTGCCTTCAGGGCTGTGTTCCTCTGCTATTAGAGTGAGCATCTAGTGGGCTCCTGCCCCTGAGTGGGGCAAGTCAGAGAAGGAAGGACACGACCAGCCTGGAGCTGAGCGAGGGCTGGGAGAAGCCTCACACATTCAATCTCCTCTTCCTGCTTTTCTTTTCTGACCTCATGGATAGTTTGTAACTAGAACTGGAAAGAATTTTCATCTCTAAGTGCCACCACCACCAGCCAGTGGAAGCCATTACTACTGTCAACTGCCTGCTTCCACTAACTCCTGTTCTGGGAATGAGCTGGTGCCAGATTTAGAAGGAAGGTTGAGAAGGACACCTGCTACGAGGAAGGTATTATCACTCCACCACGACAGCTGAGGAAACTGAGGTTCAGACAAACTAAGCCAAACTACGTGCCGCAAGTCCATCACTGATTCTTTCCCCTGACCTTCACCTTGCCAGCTTGGCTATACTGAACACTCAAGGTCAAGCTGGTCATTAGTGATGTATTTGAACTCATGAGCACCCAGCAGTTCCTGCTGGCTACATTGTATATTTCCAAAGAGTGGCATAAAATTAAGATGTCCCAGCCAGCCATGACCCAAGTGTGAGCCTCTAATCAGTCTGTCTTCTTTCCAGACAGTGGCTGCTGACCTCAGGGACAACAGCACTGGGCTGTGCCTTCAAGCAGAACTGCGGACAACATGCAGGGAGTCGGTCAGCAAGCAACCCTGTGGGAGTGGGAAATTGTATCCTTCTGTGTATGCATGTGCATCCGTGTGCGCATGCTCGCGTGTGTATGTGTGTGTGTGTGTACGCATGTGCACATGTACATGGGGTTCTTGGGGAGTGGTTTCCACCTACTGGGCCTGGGCATATGCTGTGCCTCGTGCCTGTTACTGTTGGTCTCCTGGATTTCCAGGCAATACTTAACAACACTCTGAAAAGCTCTGGGGGTCAGCTTCTATTGCTCTTTTAAGAAAGGAAATTGCCTTCCAGATGCTTCTTTCACTTGTTTTTTCTCCCTCCACTTGACAGAGCTACCTAAACTTCCCATTCAGGGGTTCTAAAGAGGAGTATATCATTTCAGGCTCCCTTGTTTAGCATTTCCAAATCTAAAGCCGAAACTGGCAGAGCTACTGATTAGCAGAAATCAAAAGCTAAGGTTGGATTTTTGATGGGAAAACTGCTACATTAGAGAGGGCTGGTTGTTTTACAATTGCAGGGTAAGGTCCATAATATTACCCACTACTGAATGGCCATTAGATTGCAAATTACCGGTCACTTTGCTGGACGGCTCAGTCATCCTGTAATCATGATCATAATATCTCCCTATAATGGTCAAGCCCAGGCACCTACCAGGAGTCTGGTTGCTGAGGCGCCAAATTGCTGGGCTGCATACAGTAATGATTATCACTGCAGGAAGGAAGGAAAGCTACCCCAAAGTTGTGGGTGTGTGACATTCTGTCCTTATTTCCCATTAGGAAGCAGAAGCAGTGGTCAGAATGACTGTAGTACTCCCCAGCCCCATGAGGGTTCCGCCCACGGAGGCGCTAACTCTGCATGGCTGTCAGGCTCCCCAGCATTCCCAGGACTCTGGAAAGGCTGAAGAGAAGGAAAGGAAGGTCCTTGTTTCCCCCAGCCCTCTGCTATGGTGAATCGTGTGTATGCACCTGTGTACATATCTCTGGCGATGGGGAGGTGGCTATGAAACAAACCAAACAGTTCAAGGTGTTCATATTTTTCAACATTTTTAACATGCGAGGTGGCTTCAAGCTTGTGTACATGTTATATGTCTGCTGTTGTGATACAAAAATAAAAGAGGTAGGGAGGGAGAGAGAGAGAGAGAGAAAAAAAAAAAGAGAAAGAGAAAGAAGACAAAGCTGGTGGAGGGATGAGCCTTTAGCCTATCTCGGATTCCCACAGGAAGCAGATGGCACGTTCCAGGGCCGTGGCCGAGGAGAGGTAGGGGCTGCTGACAAAGGCCTGGGCAGAGTGGAGGGCAAACAACAGGCGCCAGGTCCAGGGAGGGGCCCTGGTTACTTTGAGGACCCAAGGGGCCAAGGGGAGGGAAGGGAGGCTGGAGAAAGGCCTTCTGCTAGGAACCGTACCTTCAGCTTTCCGTGAAGGGACCCCGCATGAGAGTGGTGGTGGGGATCAGGGCAACACATAGCTGGATTTTGCCTTCCTTGGGCCCTTTGTTCTCATGTTACTGCCACCTATGGTCAAACCCAACCAGAAGCCATAGAGCATGGGAACCCATAGGTACTTTCTGTAGACGGTAGAGCCACATGGGAGAGGGTGGAGGGAGGTGGAGGGTGGTAAAGAGGATATAGCCAGTGACTAGCCCAGCATGTATTTGTTAATGGGGTGTTTGGCCATTGACCAGTTGGTGGGGACCCTTAGGACCTGCATGGTTGGCATTTTTAGGTCATGGTCCATTTTCACTCTGCAGCCGGAGGACTGGAGACCTGCCCTGCCCTCTGTGGTGGTTTTCCTGGTCCTCAGGGATGGTGATTCCTCAGTTTCCACACAGATTTAACTGCTGCCCAAGCTGACTGAGGCTATGGCTTAGGTGTCAGGAAACAGTGTGAGATGGTTTGCTGGCACTGACTACCTTGAGCAATGACCTGGGACATGGTTCAGGTGAGGGGTGCTTTTCCCAGGAGCTGAGGGAAGCAGTGGGTTGGAAGAGCTTAGTGCAGGCTCAGGGTCTGCACAGAGCCATGGCTCACATGGAGGCTCTGTGCTTGATCTCTCTCGTCTGGGAGAGATAGTGTCCTGCTTGATTCTGTAAGGAAGGCCAGAACCCCTGCCACGGCTCCCTCCCAGCACAGCAGGCTGCAAGCCCAGAAGGGGATAAGGTTGGCATTCTTTTCAATTCCTCCAGAAAAATATCACTCCCTGCCCTGTGTGAACCTGTTTGCCAAACTCCTTTTAGCAAGACTGAATGAGTGACAGGAATAGACTCAGGTGGCCTTCTGGAAAAGTGAAAAGAGCAATGAAACTAGGAAGGGCTAACAGTGTGCCCATCCTGTGCTGGGTGTGTTCTAAATGCTTTGTCTATGTGGTTTTATTTAATTCACGACAACCCCTATGAAACAGGAACTAAGTTATCCCCACTTTTCAGATGAAGAAACCGAGACATGGAGAAAAGAAATAACTTTCCTAACATCGCACACAAGGTAACTAGTGGCATTCAAACGCGGGCAGTCTGGCTGCAGAGTTCCGCTGCTTCCCCTTTCCTTTCTTGGCTAGCTTCTCCTTCATAATGCCAAGGGACAGGATGTTCCTAAATCTGCAGGGACTGGAGAGCTGGGAAGAGTGCATGTGCATTTAGTCTAGCCTTTGTGTTCTGAGAAAGGGGGCAACCAGAGGCCTCAGGGGCTCAGTGATCAGGTCTTGGACCCCTGATCCAGTGTGAGTGATGTGCCTGGCAGTTCTGGAAAGAGGGCAACTCAAAGGTAGCAAGCAACTCTGCTTGCTGATATCCTGGCAATTTTCCTAGCTTTGTTTACCAAGTAAATTTCTTTGAAGCAAAGTTCCTTTCATCCAAGAAGCAACATGACCTCTATTCTTGTTTTTATAAAACTTTGCTGACGCTAGCTACATGAGGCAAAACCCTGAAGGTGTTTGTGTTGCCCTCCTGCACCCTGAATCTGATGCTTTCTGTCTCTGCTGTGAATAACAGTCAAGCCTCAGGTCACAGATGGTGCCGGGGCTCAGGTGAGTTGGGCTTGCTGGGTGTGCCAATGCAGGGAAAACTTTCAATTTCCAAAGGTTCAAGGACACCTGAAGCATCTTTGTCTGCAGAGGTCTTTGGCCTCCCTGGCCAAGCAGCCGTCACAAAGAACGGAGTGTCTTAGGCCATGTGACCATAGGGGAGGCTGTCCAGGCCCCAGAGGGGGGTGCCAGCTTCTGAGCTGTTGATTCCATGACTCTGGGATCCAGAGCTGCAGAGAAAGGGCAGCATTCTTCCTGCAGAGGCTTCGTCCAAATGGCCCCATGGCTTTCTTTCCTCTAGGATCAGCAGAGCTACTGTGGGGAGGGACAATTGAGGTTGTTGTCCTGACCTGGCCCAGAGGCATTGCTGTGGACAGACGCAGAGCTGGTTCCCACTGGAGCTCACCCCTCCTCATCATTGGATGCTTGAGGCAGAGGCCACACGGAAAATGTGCTCCTTCCCACCTCCTGGCGGCCAAGGCCTGGGACAGCGAGTCTCCCCTTGTTCAACCTAGATAGTTGACAGCCAGTGCAGAAGGCCCCCAGATCTTCCACATGCCAGACATATTCTGTTTCTTCTGGACATGGTAAAATTAAGGCAGAAGCTTTCTATGCCTGAAGAAGAATTTTGGTGTTAACTTGCTCTTATTTTCCAAGTAGTGCACTTTTAAAAGGATAAAGATGCCATTCCTCATCTAACTTTGTACCGTAAATGATCAAGGGCACACAGTGTGTGCTATCTTTTCTCTCTCACAGGTGCTCTTTTTTATTCCTGATCGTGATGTTTTGAGGAGGCTGAATGTGGTCTGGCCATCTGTGTACTCTCTTGGTATGAGGGCAAATGTTTTCTCTTGCTGCAAACAGCCAGGGAGAGCTGAAACCTGGCTTTGGTTTCAGGGCAGAAGTACAGAGAGAAAGGTTACCATGACCCACTCTGATTCAAGGCATTTCAGCCTGGTTGGGTTTTGGTCAAAGGGCCAAGAATTCCTAAATCTTGTCCTAGACTGATGAGACTGACTGACTTCTCACATCATCTGTATCAGTTGGGATCAAACAGGAAACAGCATCCTTAAACTGAGTAATCAAAGGAGATTTTAATACAGGGATGGCTTATGAACATGTGGGCAGGATTTAGGGAAACCAGTGAGGGACAGTGCAGTATCCTGGAGCAGCAATAGCAGGGAACCATTACTACTTCTAAGGCCAAGGGCAGGAAACAATCTCTGCATGCCAGAGAGAGTCCCTGATAAAGCCAACGGCTATGGCCAGTGGAGGAGGGAAACAGCCAACTAACCCTGATCTGACCAAGGGGGTCCAGAGTAGTCAATCTCATTGTCCTCCCACCCTCACAGGCCAGTTCCTCTCATTGAAGAAACCCAACCACAGCAAGAGAGCTAGAAAGAGAGAGTGCTTGTGAGGACACTTGCAGACGCAGTCCATAGGGTCACCTTCTCTAGGCACAACGCAGAGTAGAGAAGAGCAGGGAATGGAGTTGGAGGGGCAAATGGGGGTAAAAGGAATGTGTCCAGCCCAACATCCTAGTGTTACTTAGATCCCACCATCTCTGATTCCCAGAAAATATATATACCCTCAATCACCTGCATGACTCTTACATGGGCCACCCACTTACCCTCCACAGTTTTGACAGTTTATTTGTGTGGTAATGATTTTTTAAAAGATGATTTATATTTTACCACTTTATTAAACACACACAGATATTGCTACATATCTTGTAAGTATTGAATTTTAGCCTTGAATTTCTCAACTGGGAATGATTTGGCCCCCTCCCCAGGGAAATCTGGTAACATCTGGAGGCATGGATAGTTGTCACAAAGTGGGGATGGATGCTACTGGCACTTAGTGCACAGAAGTCAAGCCCATATTGCTGCTGAACACCCTATAATGCGCATAGCCCCCAATCACAAAGAATTATCTGGGGCAAAATGTCCATAGTGTTGAAGTTGCAAAACATTGCTCTACTTGGAACTTGGGGGAAAAAGTTTCATTCTGTTTAAAGAAATCAGAAAGTAAGTAAAAGGAGAGAGGGGCTTTTACGTTTGTTTGCTTTGTTTCATTTGAGCGGGAGGAGCAATCTGTCCCAGAGGAGGTTTTGATGCTCTTGTCCCAGGAGAGACTGGTTCCCTTTTGGAGGATGGTCCCCTGCTGGGTTCTTTGGTCTCATTTTCCAGGTATCTTGAGTATCAGGTGGACTGTGGAATTGAGCTGCTAAAAAGCAGGACTCTTTGGGAACACCTCAGACCATATAGATGACACTCGTGGTTTCCCTGCTCTTATGGTTGCCAAAAATGGTACAGCAGAATCTAAACAGCTATTTTGAAATGGTTTCGCCATGGGACTGGAGTGGTGGCTCAGTGGTCACAGTGCTTGCCTGGCATGTGCAGGGATGCGCGTTCAAATCTCAGCACCATGTATACAACAAAGTGTTGGGGCAACACAAGCCACATGGAAAACTAAATAAAATTGATTCTTTCTTTCTCTCTCACTGTTCCTCTCTCTTTCTCTTTAAAAAGGAAAAAGAAAAGAAAAAAGAAAAAAGGTTTAGCTAGACCCCAAGTCTGGCAGAGTTTCTTGCCTTTTCTAGGCTTTGGGGTTCTCTGCTTTTCAGCTCAAAGTACTTAGAATGTTAGTAAGTGGGGACTTAACAAAAGGTCCCAAACTAGTTCATAGAACATAAAGGAAATGACTTAGCTCAGAAAGAACAAGTGTAGCCAGTTGCCCTTTGTTATCTTGCTGATGAAAACTGGTCTTGCTTCTTTTTCCTGTTTCTTCCTAAATCCTACTTTTCGGGGCATTTTCCTTGACTGTTTCCTTCTGTGTTAGACTAGAAGGCAGGCAGGGCTGAAAACTGAACACAGCTTCCTTTGGGAAGTGGTTAACGGTCATAATGAAAAGCTGAAGTAGTGGCTACAAGACCTGTAAACATCAGTGTTAGCAACCATTGTCTTTGTCATCGAGTCCTCATTTGGCTGTGTTATAGCAGAAATGACTTCAATATTCATTACATTTCATTACTTTTTTAAAAACAGTTAACATTGTTTAAAAGCAAAACAAAAGGACTTAGGGTGTAGCTCAGTGGTAGAGTCCTTATGTGAGGTCCTGGGTTCAATCCCCAGTACTACAAAAAAACAAAAACAAAGGGTTTAACATAAAGCAGGAACAATCTTTCCACATCCACCCCCAACCATCCCTCCCAGAAGGCAAGATCCATCCAAACTATACATACATAAATATATGTGTATATATGAAATAGATATGTCAAATATATTCATATATTTCTTTGGGTTTTTTTTCACCCTATACAAACAGTAGTATATTTGCCTTTTTACTTACTAATGTATGTTGGAAATTCTTCAATATTAGTAAAGAACTTTATTTTTTTAAATAGTTTTATGTCATTATATAGACATAATGTTGTTTGCCAAAAGTGATTTGTTTGTAAAAAGACTTCTGAAGCTGTATCAAATCAGAAACTAAAAAAACCAAACCCAAATAAAACTCATTTGGAAGTTTTGAATGTGAGGCCACTTGCTGTTATCATTTTGTGAAGCTTTCATTTTCTCAGTTTATTGAGATTTTCTGATCTTTTCCTGCATTCATTCCTTAACTTAAAACCTTTGTCAAAAGAACCGCAGAACATCCGAAGGTTTGGGTACATCTTGTGACTTAAACCTTGTCCGTTTTATTAACTAAAAGAACGTTCAATCTCCTTTCTTATGGAAAGCCCACCTAAGCCCAGCTGAGCGATTTCGACCCCAGAAGAGCCCGTTTTGGCTTGCAACAATACTTGGAGCTTCTCTGTTCCCAGGTCCTTCATTTAAAAAATCTGGATAGAATTCTTGAACCTTAGCAGCTTTGAAGCTCTGTGCTGGGCTGGACTAGCTCAGATTCAGAGGCAAGCCTTTGCCTATTTGTACCGAATTTCTTCGGTACATCCAGGACCCCCGAGAAAGACGAACAGTTTTTAAGAGCGAGCTCGCCGCATTTGGAAAGCAAAGAGAGAGGGCAGGCAGAAGAGCCGTCGGGGTGTACAGCGTTCTGGGGCTCCGGGGCTTTGAAATGCTATCCTGTGTTGTCACTTGAATGTCGAACACGTTATTCTCAGTGGACACTAAAAAGAAGTACAGGTACCGTGGGCTCCAGGGGGATTCATTATTCAAGGCACAAAATTTTCCTACTCAGGCCTGCAACACATTATAATTCAAATGAGCCGAGCACAATAGAAGAAAAATATGCAAGCAGATTTCTCTCTGTCGTGTTTTCCCCTCCTCTCTGAAGCCCTGTAATTACAGCAGGCAGGTGGAGCATCTGGGGTGTGGGGGATCCACTGTATTTTTACCTTCCTAGAACGCGACAGGCCTACTGTATCAATATATTTTGTTTTTAATTAAATGCTATTACAAGATCTGAGTCCCTGCGCGAAAGCTTCATTCTCAACGCCCCCCTTCCCCGCCGTTCTCTGAGATGTCGCTGCCATTACTGTCTTAAATTTCCTTTTAAGTTTTGTTTTTCTAGTAAATTAGTTTTGGTCTTCCACGAGCTCGGTGGTCCGATCGCCGGACCTTCACCTCTTCTAGTCCAGTCCTGGGTCGGTTTCGCCCGGCGCGCTCCGCAGCGCCAACAGCGCGGTGCTGGCTCGGGCCCTTCCCGCTCCGCAGTCCACTGCCTGGGGCGGTCGGGCGGGCGAGGGAGACGCGCGGCTGCTGAGGGGCTCCTGCCCTGCGGTGGGAGGAGTGGAAACGCAGGAGCCCTACGCAGCGACCTCAGGCTCTGCAGGACCCTGTGGCCCGGCTCCGCGGAAACCCTGGCGCTTAGCGGCCTCAGAACGGCCGCGGTCACTGCACTTAATCCGAGATCCCTAGATTGGCCAAGAGGGACGCCAGGATGCAAGGCAGTGTCATCGCGTCGGCGGACTCCGAGGTCCTGGCCGGTTCCCGCCGACGCCTGCATCAGAGCCGGCGGCCCCAGGGCCTCTGAGGGGCGCGACTGTTCTAAATCGGGGATGCCTGGGACCCTGGGTTGGCGGAACTGGCGTCACGGAACGACCTTGCCCCAGACTCCTGACAAACGTCGGTGCAGGGTGGGGGCACCTGGGGTTCCGGAGGTGAGAACCAGCGCCCTGGAGGGTAGAGGTCTCTGCGGGATCCCTGGGAACCCCAGCCAAGGGGAATACACCTCCCGGATTGCAGCCCGAGGTACCCTTTCTGGGAATGGTTGGTTCAAAAGGGTTCCCAGTAGTCCACGGTGCCCTGCCCTTGCCCGCGGTCCTCTTGGGCGTGGCTCACGGCCGCTGCGCAGCTAGTCTGGCTGTTGGCTGGTGTATCTGCTTGGGAACCTCCTAAGTGCGATCCCAGTTGACTCGGGACCCTGGAGGGAGTGACAGGCAGCACCCAAAGGGCTGGTGGGTCTGTCAACAGTTGTAGAGAGGCAACCTTTCTTGTCTACCTGAGTACAAGCACAGTTATTGGGGTAAATGGCTTTTTCTTTTTCTGAGCAAATTGTTGTGTTTATCTTTCCATAAGAGCATTCTTCCGATGAATACAGTTCAATGAATACACTATCTCCTTAATGATTATACAATAATTCTGCTGCAGGGATATAGTATGATATTTTCAGCCATTCCTTTACGGGCTTTTAGAGTGCTGCTTTTTTTTTTTTTTTTTTTCCCCTCTTTCCACCTCATTCCAGGGTCATCCACCTGCTGGGTCACTATGCAGGTCCTTAATTATTTCCTTAAGATCTATTCCTCAAAATGGCTGGGTCAAGTGTTGTGCATATTTAAAAAGTTTCACTACATTTTGTCAAATCGACCTTTAGAAAGGTTATGTCAATTCGCACTCCCACCTGCAGAGAATGCAAAAGTCTGAATTCTGTCCTCATCAGTCATAAATGTTAGTCTTTTTAGTTTTCTCTCTGACTGTTTTTAATTTGGAGTACTTATTTTTTTTGACTGGTTTGTACAAACTTTTTATATATTCAATCCGTGAACTTTTTCTCATACATTTGCAATTTTCCCCAATTTGTCAGCTGCCTTTTACCTTTTAAGTTATACTTTAATATTCTATGGAGTCAGAATTCTTAATATTTTAACTCATGGCTTCTGCCTTTCATGTCATTCTGTAAAGTCCTTCCCTATTTCTGGATTTTCTAACTATTCACTATATATTCTTGTGCTTTCATTGTTTTATTTTAATTTTCAATTCATATAAAATTTATTTGGCATATAGTAAAAAGTATGTTTTTAGTTTTACTCCCCCACTTTCATTGTTTGTTCTGAATTCTTTTGCCCCTGCCATACACTGTGGTCAATTCCCAAACAAGGAAAGCCAGGAAGGAAGACCTGGTTTAGAAACAATGCCTCTAAGAAGCACTGAATCTTGAGGCAAGGGATTGAGAAACATCTTAAAAACAGGAAGGGATCCCTTTTGTAGCCACATACATTGGAATCGCAGAGATAAGAATGAAGCCCAGTCTCTGCCACTTTTATTGTGAGAACCTGGGGCAAGTTATTTATTTAAATCTTGGTTTTGCATGCATACAATGGGTGTAATAATGGTACTTACCCCCCCCCAATGGTGGTGAGGGTAAAGTGATAATGTGAATGTGAAACACTTGGGCACATAGCATACAATCAGTAGTAGGAGTAGTGTGGAGAGAAGATGGGAAGTTTGACATGGGCAATGGAGATGTTAAAAAGAAATACAGACTTCATCAGTAATTATACACACAAACGTGAGAAATCTTGTACTATAATTCCAGGGAGACTATCTGGCTAATTAGGAGGGGCTCCTGAGAAAAGGGGCTTATATTCCTAAGTCTGACTCTACGGGAGTCCAGACTTGCACTAAACACACACGCATGTCAAAGGATTCCATTAGTATTTCTTTTCTCAAACTGGTTCCAAGGCTTTCTACTGGAACTGCTTGCATTGAGGTGAATCAGCTGAATGAGCTGGCATCTGGAAAGCTCACAGGACAAAGAGCACGTGGACTTGAGCTCTAAGTGGGCAGCCATCTCCCTGCCTGGCTTGCCCCCAGCTAAGGACTGCTGCAGAGAAATAGTCATTGGACACCAGCCAGAGGCACCAGTCAGCTTAACCAAAGGAATCAATGGACACTGTGTTTTCCCTCTGCAAATGAGGAAAATGACGCAGTGAGAAGGCATATACCTTGTCCAAAATCACAAATCCCAGGGGCAGAGAAAGCGAAGAGAAATGCTGCCTCAGAAGGAGCCTTATCCTATCCTGGGAGGCCCTGAACTAGGGACTGAGAACGCTGCTCTTGAGCTCCCAGCAGTGGAGGCCCAGAATGTATTTTTAAGGCATGGACAATGAGTAGCCATTCAAAAGGCTGATGCTGACTCCTTTTAGAAAGGGAGAAATATTTTAGGAATCCCTTGTTACTAGGCAAGTGTCTAACTACTTTTGGGCTGAGCAGGACTTGGCCGATGCTCAGCATCTAGAGTTTTAAGATTTGATTCTGAATTTTGCTTCTGTAGAATAGTGATTTTCAATTCTGGCAGTACTATAAAATTAGCTGTGAAACCCTTAAACTTATAGAGAGGCCTGGGCCCCTTTTCCAGATTTGATCTGTAACTAGGTCGAGGATTGAGAAGTTCCCTTTCACATTGTTCTTGCTAACTGCAGCTCTCTCTTCCCAGTAAGACTATTCCAGCAAAAATATTTCTCAGACTTTAAAGAATTGTTTGGGGATTTTGTTAAGATGTGGGTTTTGATTCTGTATATCTGGGGGGTGGGACCTGAGATTCTACATTTCTAGCAAACTCTCAGGTGCTGCTGCTGCTTCTGATCTCAGAGTCATTCTTGTAGTAGAGGTGATTACTGGAAGTGATTCTCAAACTTCAGTGAGCATAAAATTACACTTATGGAGAAGGCAGATTCCAGGGCTGGTCATTGTACCAGGGATGGGATCCAGGAATATGCATTTTTAATAAGTCATCAGATAAACTGATGTACTTGTCGTTCATGGGTCACACTTGAAGAATGTGGTCAGTGTGCCCACAGTTTTCTCAAGCATTTATCTTTTCAGCATGTCTTGGAGCAAATGCTTGGCTGGAAGATGACACAGTCGATTGACCTTCACCTGAAATTGGGCAGAGACCCCATGATGCCTGCCTTTTGGGCTTGAATTCTGGCCACCTGACTCCAACATCCCTTCACACTCAGGCAAAAGTCCATTGCCACACAAGACCTTTGAGTTGTTACATTTACTTGGAATAAAGGAACCAGCTGTTTATGGGTTTTGACTGTAAAGTTATCTGACCATTTCCTGTTGGAACTGTGACCAGTACATCAAGAATCAGAGCATGGATTCTGGTGAATGAAAAGCAAAGGACTTTAGAGACCTCCCACCCAAGGAAGAACCTCAGCAGGAAAATGAGAGATGTAAAAAATGTCAATGGTCTGTAAGATCTTAAGGACCTCAGATAAGAAGTCTCCACCAAATTAATGTGCTTTTCCTATTTCAATGAGATGAACTGTAAGATAGGATACCCTTAGGACCTGAAACGGGAGTCCAAAAGAAAAACAACAAATCTGGCCTATTCTCTCATTTGGTTACTCTTAGCACCGCCATATTTTGAGGTATTAATTATTCAGCTTGGAGGAGATTCTGTTTTCCTCCTGGTTCTTTTCTGTTGTTTCTCCTTGTTTTTTTTTTTTTTTCCCCTTGCTTTTTTGGTTCTGGGGATTGAATCCACAGGGACTCAAACACTAAGCCTCACACCCAGCCCTTTTTTATTTAGAAACAAGAACTCGCTAAGTTGCTTAGCACCTAAGTTGCTGAGTCTAGCCTTGAACTTGCAGTCCTCCTGCCTCAGTCTCCTGAGTTTCTGGGATTACAGATGTGTGCCACTGCACCCGGCTGTTTGTCCTTGTTTTGACCATTGCTTACTAGCAGCCTCACCAAGGAAGGGATATGAAAACAAACCTCATAGGAGGCAGTGACATCTGTGTTAGGTCTGCTGAGCAGCTCGATGGAGGGAAAGAGTTGAACTGTTATTGCAGGCTTTAAAATTCACTCCTATGACCTGTCTAGATCCACTTTTCTATGGCAAGTTCAAACCTTGTAAGAACAGAATGTGTTCACCCATAGTTCAACTGGCAGTAATGACTTGGTAGAAAAATTAGAACTTGAAAAATGTTATTTTACTCCAATCTACTTCCTGCTTTATCACTTCTTATTCTCATGATCATTTGGTAAAACTGTCAAGAAATGGGGGACATAAATTTATTACCACACATGCTAAAGAAGATGGGCAGTGTGATTTTCATGTTTAAGGAAGGTATTTTTTTTTTATCTATTTCTTTTAGCTAGTTTCATACATTATGTAACAAAACATTCCTCCTATTCCCATTACTTGATATAATAAATATCTTGGTGAAATTTTGTACAGAGCTTGATTATTCAGTCAAAACCTAAGTATCCTGCTGGGAGAAGAAGAATCATTTTTGTGACACTGTTCTATGCCTTGGTTGAATTGAATAGCTACTAATCCAGCCACAGAAGAAAGACACAGGTAATTGGAATTGAGCAAACACACTGAGCCCCACAAAAAAGACTAACAAGAAATATAAAATTTCCCATCAAACACACATCTGTCTCTATTTTCTCCTTTCCTTAGAATAGTCATTGTGGCTGTAAGAAATGACTCTAGGGACAAAGTCTACATGAGGGGAAAAAATGTCATTTCTCATTGAAGTATTCTGAAAATGAATTTAAATAGATACAACCTGCCAATAGTCAATGTGAGGTCAATAACTGGAGTAGCCAAGTGAAATGTCTTTTAAGAAATTACAATACCCTTATCTACCATCCCACTGCTCACTGTGGAGCATCCTCAGATTATTGTTTTTTTTTTAAATTGTTTGGGGGTAGAGAACAAGAATGTTATTTGACCAACTTTTCAGATATAATTTGCAGAAAAGAATAACACCTTTCTCTCATTTAGCTATACAACCATCACTCTGAGCCCTCCTCTAGGACCACATTTGGAGATCAGTTGTCACAAGGACTGAAACAGTGGAAATGATTGTCATGGGTGGGTGGTCAGCATCCCCTGGACTGGGTGCCCCATGGAGGCTCCATGGCTCTCGCCCACTGCTGTATCACTGTTACACAGGTCAGGTGGTTCTGCATAGGGATGTATGTTGGCAGTCTGGGTTGACACCATACCAGGCAACCAAGTGACTTTGATTTAAGGCATTTTTGAAGCTGGAAGGCCTCTTTGAAAGAGTAGAGGTCACCATACATTTCCATCCAGCAGCAATTTCCCTTCCCTGCAGGATAGTGATTTTATTCAGTTATTCTTTGCTTGCTGTAGGAGGACCTGGAACACCCTGTCCTGAGTGGTTTCCTTTCCAGAAGCTGGTTCAGAAACTCACGAGTGTAACTCATTCATGGCCAGTACTACATGAGGGCAGGTCTTCTGGAGGATTCTCTCTTTCTTGGGCTGCCTCAGGCCTGAATGTGACTATAGCAGCCATCCCACCGCCAGCAGGAGGATAAGTCGGTACTCAGGTGGCAAGAACAGACAAAACCCTGGTCCTTGATGACATCACTGAGACACCAAGTCAATCACCCTCTAAGCCACCAAGCCGCTCAACTTTCTGCTATGCAGGATGATACATTTCCCTAATGTTTAAACCATTTTGAATCAGGGTTTCTATTGCCCGTGGCTCAAAGCATCTCAAATGACTGAGAGAATTTTAAGACCAAGTTCCTCGTTTCGCAGAAGATGTAGCAGTGTTTGCTCCATGTCATGTTGCAGGTGACAACAGAACCCAAGATTAGGGAGTCTGGGTCTTCCTCTGCCTCTCTCAAAATTTACTTAATTTTAAGTTAAAGGTGATTTAAAAGTGCATTTCTGAACTGACTGTACTTGTATTTGACAAAATTGTTCTGTTGAGGTAGAAATCTGGAATTCTAATCCCAAATTTCCTCCTTTGGACATGCTGAAGCAAACTAGCCACCTACAAGGAGTATGCTCAGGACTAAGAAGGACTGAGAATACTTTGCTCCTGGTTACTGGAGAACAACAAACCAAGAGACCTGATTTGCTGGGTAATGCGGGTGAGGACTTAACATCTGTAACATAAGGGACACAGGATGTTGTCTAAGGCCTTTGCCAAGAGTTTGATTGGAAGATTCGATGGAATCCATAGGCAGTGGGTATGGTGAGGGTAGGGGGGAATGTGGATTTGGAAGTGGATTATCCTTTCTGATACCAGGCTCATTTCTTATGTCATGCTGTTCCCTTACTTGCTAGGCCCTCTGTGTGCCTCTAGTGCTACCTCCAGCCCACTCACGCTGTATGACCCAGGTTAAGTTGTTTTTGCTCCACCAAGTCTTCTCTGACCACTGTAGCACACACCAGAAACTCTGAATTCCTTATTTACTTATTAAGTTTGTTATATTATGGAATATAATATATATAGAATATATAAATATAATATATAAATTATATAAATATATATAAATTATATAAATATTATATATAAATTATATAAATATAATATATATATATATTTTTTTTTCTCCTTGTTTTGCTCTGAAAGTCTATCTTTAGGGAGCAGATAAGCAAAGAAGAAAAGACACTGACTTTAAGGATTCATTGACTTAATTTGGATCCTGCTCTAGGGCCTCTGCCTTGTAGAACTCCAGGGACCAGTCAGACAACATGGCAGGCTTGCCTGGACCTACAAGGTGGGAGTAAGCTTCTCTGGCCAGCTTAAATCCACTGTGGAATGTAGCTGGGCAGGTGTGAATAGCACAGTGGATTAGTTTTCTATTACTGTTGCAGCTAATTACCACAAACTCAGTGACTCAAAATAACACAAATTTGTGTCTAGTTCTAGAAACCCAATGTAGTTCAGAGGGCTGAGTGTCTTCGGAAGGCTTCAGAGGCCAGTCTGTGTCTTGCCTTTGTGGTCACATATCACTCCAATCTCTGTCCCATTGTCATATATGGGCCCCTGAGATTCCACTGGGCCCATCCAGATAATCCAAGATAATCTCCCCACTTCCATCCTTCATGACCTCTGCAAAGCCCCTGAAGTCTCAGACTTCAGATCTCTGGGGTGGGGGGCCCCATTCTGTGTACTACACGCATACTCTGTGGATCTGTTTCCACAGCTGTGAAATGGAGGGGTACTGTCTTCCTCGCAGGGTTATTGAGGTAATCGGAGGAGGTAATCTTTGCATGTAATCACTAGCACCATGCCTGGCACAGTGGGGATGGTTTATTTTGGTCATTGTCCTCTGAGTGGGTTGTAAGTCAGAGAGGAAGGATTATGTGTTCTGTTTCTTTCCAACCCGTGAGCTTCTAGCTATTGCTGGATCCTGAGCAGGAAATCAATCAATGTAATAATTAATTACATTGATTGATGATAATGCCTTGCACCTAATGCATGTTCTAAAATGATTTGTTGATTGTGATTTTGGTGGTAATGAGTGAGGTGGGGGAGCACCAGATTAAATACTAATATTTATTGAATCCAAAATAAAAGTTTGGATTCTTCTGTTGCACTTTTACCTAATTATGCTAAACATTAGTGGGAGAGAGGAATGAGTTCACAATACTTATGGAAAAAGAGTCTTGCTGCCACAGACTTTTCTCCTTGGTCTGGAAACTTCTTGGTTTCCTAGGGTGCAGCTGACTGCTCTCTGCAACTGAAAAATCTCTCAAAGGGCCCTGTCCAGTTAGATCACACAAAGCTAGGCTTATTATTTAGAAAGCACACAATGCCCCCTCACATGGGGCACAGAGAGGGAAAAAATTTTTTTAAAAGCCAATTCCAGTCCCCTGGAGCTGCAAACTGCCCTCAGGGCAAAGAGGCCTGCATAGTAATTGGGAGGAGTCTGGCAGGAGGGAGACTGAGGTAAGTTGAGCTTCATTTCTTTCCATATGCCCCAATACCATGACACTTTTTAAGCATTCCCCTCTGGGACAAACCGGTATGTCAAGAAAAACAATTAAATAAATAAGCAAGGCCCAATCAAGACAACTGTGGATTTAGCCCTGGAAAATAATGTCCAGAAACAGCTGCCTGCCCGTTGCTGCTGAGGAGCTGGCTCTCCTGATTCTGAGAGAGAAGTGGGTCAGAGAGGAGAGGCTGTCTGCTTAGAATATGCTTCTGGTCCCCTGAAGTTGGCAGGTGTATGCTTTTTTGGGATAATAAGATGAAAAATGACCTTACCTCATCCCTCCATCAAACCATGGTTCAGCTGC
The DNA here is from genome assembly GCA_004027875.1 of Aplodontia rufa. Taxonomy (NCBI): domain Eukaryota; kingdom Metazoa; phylum Chordata; class Mammalia; order Rodentia; family Aplodontiidae; genus Aplodontia; species Aplodontia rufa. Next base: position 50,573 of record PVKS010006414.1, read on the forward strand.
CTGAGGAATCACTAACACAGTTGTGGATGATGTGTTTAGAGATGGGGTGAGAGAGGGTTCAGAGCCCAGACCTGAAACTCCTGCGGGAAGAGATGTTAGGGAGGACAGATGTTAGACGGGATCCCTCCCACATCAGAGGGCCTATGGGAGAAGAGACACATCTCTGAAGTGTGTTTCTGCGCTTCTGCACCATCGTGTTGGGATGGCCACAAAATACTGAACTTGGGATGGACACCAAATCCTGAACTAGCTCCTGGGGCCTGAACTTGACTAAGGGACTTTTTTTTTTTTTTGCAGTACTGGCAATCAAACCCAGGGCCTCCTGCATGTTAGGCAAGTGTTCTATCACGGAGCTGCATCCCAAGACCCTTCTTTAAATTTTACTTTGAGACAGTCTTTAGTTGCTCAAGCTGGCCTTGCACTTGTGATTTCTTGCCTCAACCTCTGGAGTAGCTGAGATTGCAGGTGTGTGCCACCACACCCGGCCTAAGGGAATTTTGGGGGAAAAGGGAGAAGCACTAGTCTTATAAGATGTTAGCGTAGTATAGAATTCATAGCTCCAGGAGATGGTATGGAGGGACAGATGCTAAATGGTTATTATGTCCCATCTCTCTGTGAGTAGGCCAGCAGGATCTGGGAGTCAGGTGGCATGTTTTAGATTTCCAGAACTAATACCAGTAACATGGCTGGTTGGTGCCCAGGACAAGTAGCTTGAATCTGAGGTCAGGTTACCAAGGTTGTATAAGGCCAGAGAAGAAGGGTGAACAGGTGAATACTCCAGGGAGTCTGGAACTGCACAGAGCAAAGGAGAACAGAAGTATGGCTTAGAAGGTGTGGCTCGAAGGGATGCATTGGTCAGCTATGGACTCTTAGAGGTCAAGGCCATATCTCAGGAGTGGAAGTTCAAAAGTGTTTTGGCACTTTTGAACCTCAAGAGAATTGGGCACACTCAATTTTTAAGATGAACATAGGAAGTACAGACAGGCTCAACCATGGATTGTGCTTCGGAAGCTTTCTGGCAGAGAACACAGGGTGATCGTTGAAATCTGACTTTGTGTAATAACTTCTTTGTCAGGATAGCTCTGCCCTATAGAGAGCTTTTAGAAATACACTGTAGTGCTCCCATCTATGATTTTGTTTTTGAAGGTTTGATAATTGTGGTAAACTTTAGTCAGAAAATATTAATGGAAAATTTCAGGAATAAACAATTCATAAGTTTTAAATTGCACTGTTCTGAGTAGCATGATGAAACCTTACACCATTCCGCTCTGTTGCCACCTGGGACATGAATCACCATCTCTTTGTCCAGGGTATCCATCCTGTATACACTACCTGCCTGATAGTCACTTAGTCACCCTCCTGGTATCAGATTGTTGTGGTATTGTGTGCTTATGTTCAAGTAACCCTTATTTGACTTAATAATGGCCCCAAGGCACAAGAGTAGTGATGTTAGCATTTTGGATAAGTAAGTCAGAGAGAGGTTGCAAAGTATCTGTTAGAAGTGAAAAGGTATAAGCACAATAAGATATTTTGAAACAGATATGGAGAGAGAGAGCACAAGCAAATTTATGTAATGTTTATTACAGCAAATTGTTCTATTTTATTAATTGTTATTAATTATTAACTATGTCTAATTTATAAGTTAAACTTTATCATAAGTGTGCATGTATAGAAAAGCATGGTATTTATAGCATCTGGTGCTTTCTACACTTCCAGGCATGCACTGGGACTCTTGGAACATATCCTTCATGACACTATATGTCCACCTACATTCTTGCTGAAAGCAGGGATACCTAGCCTTCAAGATCCTACCTTACAGGGTCCTCTCCTCCACTAGGATGCCTCAAAGTCAGAGAAATTCAACTCTGAGAAACCCAGTGGGGTTCTGAACATTGAATCAGAGCCAAGGGGAGCATGGCACTTAGACACTGTGACAGGTACAGTAGATAAAATTAGCAACTGAAACTACAAGCTGATTAGCTAAATTTAAATTTCAGAGAAACTGAATACATTTTCTTAATATACATGTATCCTAAACACTGCATGGGACATATGTATGCTGAAAGTTATTTGTTTTGTTTGTTTATTTGTTTTTTCTTTTAGAGAGAGGGAGAGAGAGTTAATTTTGTATTTTTCATCTGTTTTTTGTTTTCATCTGTTTTGTTCTTTTTAATGAAACTTGGCTTCCCTGAGCATCCTGTGGTTTATGTAGCCTCCCTCTGAAGTCTAGGCCCATATGCAACCAGCTAGTCAGACACAAATCCAGGTTTCAGGCCAAAGTAAATCAGACAGGTGTCTTCGCTCTACTTGACTTCTGCTAGGGGGTCTGTTTTTAAGGCCAAATCAGCAGAACATTTGTCATCAAACATCCTTTGAATTTTAATTTATACTTTGCTCATTAAAGTGCCACCCACTACTGAGCCTCAAATAGCCTGATAACTACATGTGCATAGCACTGCTGTGCAGAGACCGATGGAGCCCGATGCAGGCACAATGCACAAGATCCTGAAGTTTGCCCATGGCTTTAAAAAAGGTTGCAGATATTTCTGTCTTCTGTTCTGAGCACTCTGTAGAGAAACCCACTGAGGGAGAAAGCAATGACTTTGCTCTCACTGGGCCAGAAATTCCATGGCTGAAATGACCCAGGGATAGCAGGCGGATTGACAATCTGTCAGTTTCCAGATAGAGTTACTTGTCAATCACTCATTCCTGCTAAATTGCAGAAAATCCTTTTCTTTAAATCAAACTTTCTTTGCTCATGATGCAGTTTAAACCCAGTTTCTGGTATGTGTTCAGGGAATTGGTATCAGCCTGTCCACCTGGTCATGGGAAACTGTTAAGTCAGCCTTCACTCTGGGTATCTTTGCTCAAGGTTTAAGCTAATTTTTCTTCCCATCTAAGACCTCCTTGCCAGGATTGTTTTACATAAAAAGAAAAGAAAACAACTGAAACTTGGTCTTGCTCTATGAAGATAAAAACAAAGTAGTATTTTATTCAAGAATAATGTGTGTAATAACAGTAATCCAAAAATAATGATATCTATAAGGTCCTTGGCAAAGCCACCCAGGAAAAGAAAAACAATAGATGTGAAAGCTTCAGTGAGTCATTCCACCACCTTTCAGCATTCAAAGGCCCTGGAATCAGAATCAGATAAACAGATTTTGTCAGCCCTAGACTCAGCTGCATGTGCATTTTAATTCCTAGCACCAAAGTCCATCCTGGTCCATCCTCAGCATAAAGCAAGATATTGGCGCCTCTTCAAGACACCCTACTGTGCAGAGGAAGAATGGAAAGGCTTCCCTGTCGGCCTTCCAATGTCTAAACACAAAAAGCACCCGGCCCCTGGGCTGCTCAGAAGACTTCTCTTCCCCTCTGAGAATCACAGAGACCTGCTGGCTGGAACAGTGTTGCTTAAAGGTGGTCTGTGACCCACCTCACGAGAATTATATCAAAGTTTATTGAAGATGCAGATTTCTGGGACTCACCAGAGAATTAGTGAATTTTATCTCCTGGGTAGGGTCCAGGAGATAAATAATAGTACCATATTCTAAGAATTTGGTACATATTTAATAGTACCATATTCTAAGAATTCTTAAGCACACTAGGGTTTAAGGGCTACTGGGTTGGTCAAGCCACCTGGCCCTCACCTTATCCTGATGCCTGTATTGTTTTCTTGTTTTTTTAAGAGAGGGACAGAGGAGAGAGAGAGAGAGAGAGAGGATCAATTTTATTTAATTTTCATGTGGCTTTCGTTGCTCTGACACTTCGTTGTGTACATGGTGCTGGGGTTTGAACCTGGGTCCTTGCAAGGCAAGCACCTTAACTGCTGAGCTACCACTCCAGCCCCTTGATGCCTGTATTGTTACTGGACTGTCCATGTGTATCTCTTCCCAGTACAATTTCAAGAGCAAGGGATGCATTGGAAATTAGTCTTTTGCACCCTTTAGTGCTCAGTTCACTGCAGGTGTTCCAAAACTGTATTTATTGAATGAAGGAGCTGAAATGATATCCCTTTGCTTGGAGAGTGTTAAAAACAAAAACAAAAACAAAACAAAACAAAAAACAACAACAATCCCCACTTTCATTCCAGAAGATTGGATCATGAATATGCCAAATTTTTAAAAGATAATACTTTCTGTCTCTCTCTCTCTCTGTCTCTCTCTTTCTCTCTCTCTCTCTCTCTCTGTGTGTGTGTGTGAGAGAGAGAGAGAGAGAGAAAGAGAGAGACAGTGTAATTGCTTTCCTAACAAATAATTTGAGTCAAAATCTTCTATTCATCCATAAAAGGACAAAAGGGCTTCACTGATGTGCAGCATTATCTGACCCAAACAGTTTGCAAGCAGTCTGTTCTTTCCAGGAACCACTGTTGGAAAAGATTCATGAAGATTTCAGGGTAAGGGATATTTAGGGGACAAGGTGAAGGTGTGCATGGTGTGGTTGAGGGGACACCAAAAGCCCACCTGCCGGTGGACCCTGGCTCTTTGGTCTGTCTCAATCTTTACGAATAAAGTCGCTTCTTTTCAAGTTGAGAGCACAGCTTAATTTATCAGACTGTTGGGCCCTGAGAGCAGGGCATGTGGACAGACACTCTCTGAAGGGGTAGAGAGCCTGGGGAGGTGGCACACTGGCAGGGCAGGCCAAGAAGGGGAGTAAGGCCAGTGCTGGACTCTGAGGGGAGGGTCCAGCAGGAGAGCAGAGGTCCCTAGAGAGAGCGGTGAGTGGAGGGCATCTCCTCTTTCCTCATCTTCCTCAACTGCTCTGGAGGCCAAAGCCCTGATGAGGCTGCACCATGAATGTGAAGATGGCCCCATCAGGAAGGAGAGGGAGGAAAATGGAAGCTGGATACAGCCACACTTAGCTCAGCCATCTGTGGGATTCAGATTTGTACCTGCCACCTCCTGAGGAGACCCAGGGACAGGATGGAAGGCTGCCTGATCCTAGCCAGTAAGGGTTAGAAAGCACTTATGTAGACTGAGCCACAATCCACCTACTTGAGATTTTCAGCCGTTTGCTCATAATTATTCTCTTTCCTGCCCTTCCTGGACTCCACTTCCCGACAGGTGCTCACACACTGGGATCCTCCCCACATTGCCTCTCCAGCGTGTCAAGCACCCTGAGTTACCTCCACCCCTCCTGTAACTGGTTGCCTGCCTGTCTTTCTTCTGCTCAATGACTTGATAGTCCCCTGCTGCCTCTGTCTCTGGTTGATTCTGTCAGTGGCACTTTCATCTTCTCAGCCATCCAGGCTTGAGCAATGGAACTCAGCCTTGCCTCTTCCTTCTCTCTTACTCTGGAGCTATTGGGAAAGAGTGTGCATGTGTGTGCGTGCGTGCGTGCGTGCGTGTGTGTGTGTTTGTGTGTGTGTGTGTGTGCGTGCGTGTAATTCTCCATGGTATTTTTACATATCTGGAGACAGTTTTTGTCCTGGAGAAGTCACGGAGGCAGAAAGAGGAAATGGACATGTCATTAGCTTGAGGTGGGTCTTGCTTGTGGCTGCACTAGGTCAAGGGGACTCTGCACTCCTTCTGACCTGCCCACCACCATTGAGCTTGAAGACAGAGGGGGCTGAGATGAGGTGATGTGAGGCACCAAAAATGCTATGTAAGATCTGCTAAGATCTTGTTTTGCTCTTGGATGAGTTTAGGCCCCTTATTTTGGGAGTCTGGGCCTTCTTGTCTGGCTCCATGTGCCTCCCCAGCTCCTCTCTTTCCCTCCTTGAAAGGCACTGTACCTCAGACATTCTGAGCAATATTCCAGCCACTCTGAGTGCTCCATGGTCTTGTTTCGGAGTCTTATTTCCTAAGATGTTTGGTTTGGTCCTTTTGACAATAGATATTTGTCAGAGCTTCTGGAAGTGGCAGGTAGCAAGAATAACATGACCAGATTTATAATTTAGGAAGATCAAGGTGGTCTGAATTGGAGGCTGAATGAGAAGAAGTGAAGCACTAGAGGAGATTCACTGTGTTGGACTCTCAGGTGACAATCATGGTGGAAGGTGAGGTGACTGGCTGCAGAATAAGGCATGCACTTAATGGGTGCCTGGTTGTGTGTGGCAGTGTGGGAAGAATCAGGGAGGAGGTCTGGGCAGATGGGAAATGTTTGTGCCATTCACTGACGCTGGGCAAGGCGTGAAAAATATTCCTTGGTGAAACATGATAAATTAATTTAAGTTTTGGATATTCTAAGTTTGAGGTAACTTTGGAACATCTAAGTGGAATTTCCTTGAAGTCTGTCCACGAGGGAACTGGGTCATAACTATAGATTTAGGAGTCATTACAGGATGTGAAAGACCAAGCCCAGAGAAGGCATTTGAGAGACAGGAGAGTCTTGGACAGGACGCCACAGAATACCAGTATTTCAGATAGGGTCCCTTAGAGGGACTGAGAAAGAGAGGGAGGTCAAAGAGGCAAGGGAAGACAGGCAGAAGGTGGGTTCATAAAAACCAAAAGAGGTTATTTTGAGGGACTAGTGCACAGTGGCAAATGGCTCTGAAAGTTGAAGATGAAGGCAGAGAGGAGTTAGATGGCTTTGGTAACAAGCTGGTTGGTGGCGGTGTGTATAAGCGCCCTCCAAGAGCGATGAAGTCAGAAGCGAGTTGCAGTGGATTGAAGGATAGGTGGGAATTGAGGAGGTGGGCATAGGGTACATGCATTTTGTTTTAAAAGAGATTTAATTGAAAAGGAGGGTAGAGACAGGTATCTTGAATGGAAGGTGAGCTTTAGTGACGGTTAAAAAATGACATTGATTCTCTGTCCCTCTCCCTCTCTTAAAAAAAATGACATTGGGGGTGCTGGAGCACTTGCCTTGCAAGCCCAAGAACCCAGGTTCAAAAGCCAGCACCTCATACACAACGAAGTGTTGGAGAAACAAAGGCCAGATGAAAAAATTAAAAAAAATTGTTTCTCTCTTTCTCTCTCCCTCACTCTCTTCCTCTTTCTCTCTTAATATAAAAATGAGATTGGGACACGCTGAAGCATGTGTGATGTTGACCTTTGGGGTTGGGGATAGAATGATCCACAGAGTCGAGAGGCACATGAGGAGGTGTGGAATGCAGGGATGGGAGGCACAGGAGCCTCATGGAGGAGTAGGACAGCCCTGCATGGTCACAGTGCGGGAGGAAGAGGAAGAGCCCATGAGGGGCAGGGAGAGGGTGGCTAGAGTTGCAGAGTTCCCACCTGGTCACTTCTTTTACTTGAGAAGAAGGAAACAAGGTCAACTGGAGACAGGTTTAAATAACTGTTGGGGAACCAAAGAAGTTTTCTTGACAGTTGGAGAAGGCTAGGTTGACTTTCAGTGACTTGCCATGGTCTCCAAGTCCTCTGAGCCTCTCTCACACTCCCTGCTTGTCTGTGCCTCCCTGGATGTGTTCCCCACTCTCCACACCTTTGCCTCTTGTTTGTGAGCCCCTTAGTACTCCTCTGGAAGCTCCATAAGGCGGGTTTTGCCTTCCTGTTCCTCACAGTCCTCAAGGTGCCTCACGCTTAGAAGGGGTGGGCAATTGTTTCTAGACTGTCAGTGAGTGTGACTTGACCTTGCAGGAGCAGTGGGACACTTACTCTGTGATATGGCCGATATTTTTTGGAAGGCAGGGATATATCCAGGGTGCTCTGAGGGCAAGACACATTGTTATTTAGTAGCTGGAGATACAGATTTAGGAGTCATTAGAGTTTATAAATGGCCAAGTCCAGAGAAATTTGACCCTGGTGTTCTATTCTCATTTAGATACTCCACAGTTCCTCATGGCCAACTATTGAATTCTGGGAATCCTGGGGCAGTGTTCTCAACCTATCAAACCCAACACCCTCTTCCATTAAAATATATTCTGCAACTCCCATTAGTTTCTTGAGGTGAAATTCATTGATAATATAATGCATCTTTACATACAATTTAAAAAATTTATGTACTGTCCTAATGGTAATAAAGAGGAGAAATGAAAGTAAGTAATTTATAATAGAAGAATACTTTTTCCTACTGCTCAGGCCTATAGGATCTAGACAAAAGCTTCTCAAACTTTTATGTGGAGATAGTGTTGAAATGTAGACTCAGATTCAGGGGTCTGGAGTGGAGATCCTTCCCTCTAGCAAGCCCCATCATGATGGTGGAGAGCTTCTGGTTTGTGGACCACTCACCCACTAGTAGCAAGGAGGTAGGGGCATAAGGAAGCAAGCGATGCTTTGTTCTTCTTGTAATGAATATATTTGGACTTAAGGGGAGTGAAATACATTTTATTACATACCAATACTCTCTTAAGAATTAACAGCTTGAAATACAACATAGGTACATAATTGTTGTGAATGTGACAGTTTCGAAGACAAGCTTATACAGAGGGGTCCCATTGGTGACTCAAATTCCATAATGTGATATTTGGAAATGACAATAAAACCTGGGGACACTTTTAAAGAAAGCAAAGTACACCGTTCATCAATTTCAACTGTGGTTTTCTTATTAGATAATTGAGTGTATAATGAAACTCTGCAAAAAAAAAAAAATGTGTTTATATGCAAAGCATAGTTAGACTCCAGCCTCAGGAAGCTATGAGTAGGGTTTTCGCCTATGTCCATATTTGGTGGGACTTCAAAGCCTCATGGGACACTGGAAAATTCTTTGTCTCGTATCTTGCAGAGTATCTAGAGTTCCACCTCTGTCCGGTGAATGCAATCATGCTTCCCGATCACGGAAGCAACCGGAAGCATTCCTCAAGCCACTCTGCCTCCCAGAGAACCACTCACCTAGAGGAACTGAGGGGGAAGAGCAAATGCCAGTGGAAGCTTCCTGAAACACATCACATCAGCGCTCACTGCCAAGAGCAGAAGGTGCGTTTGCCTGGGAAGAAGCCACAGACAGACTGCACCCACTCTCCCCCATTTGCAAACCTGGGAATGCTGCCGGGACACAAATGCCTCATGTCACAGAGCCATTCTGTGCCACAAAGACAGAAATGACACCCTTTCTCTTGACAAGGTGTTATCAAGATACTGCCTTGGGCTATGCATCTTTCTAGGCACAAATTAGTGCTCTGTTTCTACTAAAGCTATCAAGTGAGACCGAGGTGGTGGCCTGTAGTTCTTGCTCCTCTGGGGGAAAAGGGGGAGTAGCTGAGGTGACCCAGCTCTTCCTGGCTGCTCCTTCTCCTGCTTCAGTTGATGCCAAGCCTCTTTGTGCTTCCTCTGTTCATGTTTTTACTTTTGCAGTTTCTAGAAGTCCATTCAGGTCTCAGGCTCTCTCGTAGATAGTTCTTTATGCCTGAGATGTTCTTCTAGTTTCTTGTCTGAGTCAATCTAGTTGTCTTTCATAAGCAGGTGGAATGACCCTTCCTCAGGGAAGCCTTCCCCAACCCCCATGCTGGGCCAGGTGGTTCCTTCCTTGATGCTCTCTTGTCACCCTGTAATTGTCCTTTATGGTGCTTGTTTTAGTCAGCTTTTCTGCTGCTGTGACTAAAGGACCTGATAAGAAAAATTTTAGGAGGAAAAGTTTATTTGGGGGCTCACGGTTTCAGAGGTCTTAGTACATGGATGGCCAGCTCCATTCTTTGGGGCTGGAGGTGAGGCTGAACATCATGGCGGAAGGTCCAAGGAGCAGAGAGAATTCACTCACCAGATACAAAATATATACACCTGCAAGACACACCAATGATCCACCTCCTCCAGCCACACCCTACCAACCTACAGCTACCAGTTAATCCCATCAGGGATCGACTCACTGATTTAGTTAAAGGCTGTCATAACCCAATCATTTCACCTCAGCCTTCCTGGATTGTCTCACATGAGCTTTTGGGGGACAGATTTCATCCAAACCATAATAGTGCCCACCACAATGATACTGAGCCATGATCTGTTCTTAAGGTCTGCTTTTTCTTCTGTATTAAAACTCCCTGAGGGCGGAGACCGTGTCCACCTGATTGACCACCTGAGTCCCAGGGCACAGTGCTTGACACCTAGCAGATGCTCAGAACTTATTTGATGAGTATCTGGGAGCCAAATGGAGGCCCGGAGTCTTCAGTAATCAAACTCAGCTGAGAAACACAGTGAGGCACAAGCGCGTTGTCTGCAAGATGGAAGGAAGTCTGGAACACGGGCTGTCTGGCCGCCAGCGATTCCACCGGGTGCGTTTGGGTGCCTTTGGGTGCATCATGTGCACGCCAACTGTGCAGCAGCTGCCTCTGGGTGCCGGAGACGGAGATGAGCAGCGTGAGGGCTGCGGGACGCCAAGCAAGTGCTGTAGCGGGCCAGGCACGGGACTCTGACGCTGGTCAGTACCCCTGCCGGGGAGGCTGAGGAACATTTCCACTTTTTCCCTGCTGAGAAGTTGCTTTCACTAAAACAGGGCCTGGCTTGCTTGCCGTTGACCGCTGTTGCCACACTTTGGAGAGGTTTATTAATTCCCTTCAGCTTTAATCACATTATCTGTACACAGGGACTTTATGTATCTCAAGGACTGGCTAGGAGGACAATACATCATGGGGGCAAAGGGAAGACCTTTGTGCATCATGGGGTCCTAAACTAGTTATATTCAGCTACACAAGTGACTGTGACTTTTATTTTATTTTTAAGAGAGAGGGACAGTGAGAGAAAGAGAGAGAGAGAGAGGATCAATTTTATTTAGTTTTTCATGTGGCTTTCGTTGCTCCAACACTTAATTGTGTACCTGGTGCTGGGATCTGAACCCATGCCCTCGCACATGCCAGGCAAGTGCTGTAACCGCTGAGCCACTGCTCCAGTCCCAACTTGTTTTGTATCCCACACGGGTTTCCCCTGCACTGTCTGTGACACACCTGGAAACACTGGAGATGGTCTGAGCAGGATGCCCTTGTTCAGCAGCTACACCCCACCACACTCAACAAATGTTGAGGGACAACTGTGTGCCAGGAACTCTTCCAGGCCCTGAGAACAGCGTAGTGTGCGCAAAGCCGCGCAGGTGGTGGTCCGCACCAGAAGGCAGGCTGAGCTGAGGGTCTAGGAGGTCCTGGCAACTGAGTCGAGGTCTGAACAAAGTGAGCTAGTGAGGCATGCAGAAACTTCCCAGGGTCTCCATGAGGTCACTTAATTTAATTCTTTCAGTAATTCGGAAAGGCCGGCATTTTTACAGAAGAGGAACTAGAAGCTTGGAAATGAAGCAACGTGTCTACTGATAGAGCGGAGGAGTTCAGGGTGGGTCCCTGTCCCTCCGGAGTGCTCTCCTCCCTGCCCTCCGCTGCTTCCTCTCCTCATCCTCAGCCCTCTTAGTCCGTCCACTCCTTTCTCTTTCCACCATAGCTATGGGGTCCTTTCCTCAGTTTTCTCTTAAAAATGGACAAAAAGAAGAACTAATGAAGACATGGGCAATGTGATGTGCACATATTCTCACTGAAGGTGTTGATTTTAGTCTCTAAAGGACAGTTCAAGTGCATCCATTCCTGTCTCCCTGGACGTCTTCCTAGCCAGGGCTTATCGCCACCTCTTGCCAGTGGAGGCTCCTAACTGCTCTTTCTGCTTCTACTTCATTCTGTGTGCAGCAGCCAGGGTAATACGTCATGCCACTCTGTGCTGAAACCCTCGGGTGGCTTCCCACTTGCACTCGGAATAGAATTTACTTTCTTGTCTTGACCCCCAACCCAGCATCATCCAGAACACCTTCCCAACCTCACCTTGTTGTACCTTCCCTCTTGTCACTGTCCCTGCCACTCAGGTCCTGTTTCAGTTCCTCCAACAGGTCATGTTCTTCCCCAACTCTGTACCTAACTTTTCTTCGTTATCGTGGCTTCAAATTAAATGTCATTTGCTTGCCCCACTTGTCCCTTTCATACACCAGATCTACTGGTAGACGAGGAAGCTGTGAGGGCAAGGGTTGGGTGTGGTGGGCAGGATTCATGACAGACCTAAAGATACCACTTTGGGTTTTCATGTGTGTGTGTAATCCCATCTCCTTTGGTATCATCTGGGCAGAGAGATTTGCTTTAAATTGATAGACTATGACAGATGGGATGGAATGTCATTTCTGTAATGAAGTTTTGAAAGATTGTGGCCTTTTCCTTGTTAGCAGGCTGTTTTCTGCATTCCTGGCTTAAACACTTTGATGAAAACTGTTTCCATATTGGAGAGATCCATGTGGTGAAGAACTGGAGGTGGCCTCTGGTCAACATCCATTGAGGAACTGGAACTCTCAGTATAATAGTCCTCAAGAATCTGGGGGCTTAGAAAGCTGAGCTTACAACCAGATCCTTCCCCAGATGAGCCTTCAGTGGATACCATAGACTCTGGGCCTTGTGAGAGACAGTGTGAGGACCTAGCTAACCCATTCATGATTTCTGACCCACAGAAGCTATGAGCTCATTAATGTGTGCTGAAAGCTGTTAAGGTGGAGTAAGTTGTTATGCAACTGTGGATAACTAGTCGGTCTGAACATTGATTTGTAAACATTCGTTGAGTGAAGGAGAGAATGATTGACTCTATGGTGCCCTGAACCTCCTGAATAGCCTTTGGGGAGCAAGAGCCCCAAAGTATCAAGATGAAGCATATAGTCTTGCAGACTGCACAGCAAACCCAGAATAGAAGAACTGCTGGCTTCCTGAAAACCTTTGAGCAAATAAACTTATCTTTGATCTTACCTTTCTCAAGACCACCTCTTCATCCTGCTGGGATCCAGTGTTCTAGAGAGATGGATTTCATAAACCAACACGTACCTTTTCTGACAACTCATGAGTTTTTTAACAGTAAAAGGAATTCACCCCTCTTTTCCTTGGTTATCATTGATGCCATACTTTTATGGTAAAACTTCCAGAATGAATAATTCATGGCTTATGAGTACATTTCATGAATATACAGGATGCCATATAAAATAACATAAATGTTTCCTAATAGAATTAATACACTTTCCAAGCAGTTCAGCTTGAGGCAATTATTGCACTTCCTGGGAGATACAAATTACTTTGCCCTCAGCCTCATGCCAAATAACCCCCCTAAGACACACACTAATTACCCAGAAATACACTGCCTGCCATAGCTCATTGACTAATTGACAATCGGTTTAAAACTTCAGCAAAATATCTTAAAACTTAGGCTTCACATTTAGCAAGGAAACCAATTTTGTTTGTCTCCTCATTTCGGTCTGCCTCATTGGCAAAGTTGTAGTATGGTTTTTAAGTAATGACTGAGCAGGCTTATTATAATGATCAATGGTAAAGGAATGACATTCCATCATACCATGTAGCATTTCCATCTCTCATTCCTGTGATTCTATTAAGAACAATTACCAATAATATATCCGTTAATGTGATACAAAAATAGAATGCAACCGTGTATGTAATAGTTACTGCTAATGTGGTCTGTTGAGCCCAGGGCACAGCTGTCACTCATTCCTTTCTCATGCACTTCTCAGATGTGGCCTCTGCGTGCTCGATGCCCTTTACATTCTGATCCCAGCGCATGCACCCACGGAGTTCATGCTGTACTTAAGCACATTCCTCCTGCCTCAAAAATAAGTTGTGGGCCAAAGCCAAGTCCCTAGGAATCATTCCCTACTATATCTTTTCTATGTACAAGTGATTGTTGGAGAACTAATTTCTTTTCGAAGAAGTGACATGAGCCTAACTCTTTCTAAATCTTATTTCTAAGCATCTGAATTCCAGGAGTTGACACATTACTATAAAGTTTTGCTCTGGATTTGTGGAATAGTCCAATCTTATGGGAAAATGCATCCAAATTTTAAATTACTGATTTGTAATTAAATATCTGGGACATGACCCATTCATTTGGTGGAAAGTGTTAGAAGGGAGGAGAACAAATCTGGAGGAGTATAGTTATAGCAGGGACAGTCATTGTGAAGTCATTGGACCAGCATTTCTATTAGGATTGCATCTGGTTGCAACCACAGAATATCCAATCAGGAGTGGCTTGAACAGTTAGGGCATTATTTTCCATGTAGATTAAAACTTTCATAAGCAAAAAGTCAGGGGCTGGTATTGGGGCTTTGTGATGGCATTAAAGCCTACCTCTTTGTTTTTCTACTCTTCCATCCGTTGCATATTGGCTCTTGCCTCTGACTTCAGAGACTTGGGGAAGGGTTGCCCCAGCCATGCCCAACACATCCTCAGGAAGGCACAAGCTCTGCCCCGGTCTTCACCAGAGCTCTGCTCAGGTCTCAGTAGCTGAAGCTGTGTCACATGGGCCAATCCTGGCTGCGAGTAAGGCCTGGAAACAGCATTTGGCAGGGTCTGGTGCTGTCCTAGTAAATCAGGGTTCTGTTAGAAGGGGTAAGTAGATCCTGAACTGGGAAATGCTGCAGGCAGGGAAGATCTGGTGGAAGAGAAGCTGCTAATGTGGAATGCGAAGGTGTGTAAGCTTCATGTAGGATACAGCGAAAGGGTGCTTGGCCGAGTCACAGTGAGGATAACTCTGGAAAGGAGTTATCCTCACTGTTTCCTCCAGGAAAATTTTGTTCAGAGAAGTTGGAGAAGGGTCAGCTTAGTGAGGTGTGTCCATTTCCTGGAGGAACCCCCATGCTCCCCAGCCCAACACACCCCGCTCCTGCTCAATCCCTAGGCCACTTGGCTCAGGCTAAAGCAGATTTTCTAATTAAAGGAAATAAAATCTTAAGGGGAATCTGCTTCCTGCACTTTGCCCTTTGCCCTAAGCTAGCAGTTCTCAGTGTTGGCTACACACTAGAACGACTTAGGGGAAGTTTAAAAAACTCCCCAAGGTCACATCCCAGACCAACAAAATAAGACTGGCAGTGGGGCCAGTGGTGTGCTGGTAGAAGTTTAATAACCAGCTCTCCAGGGAAGAAAAATACTTAGTATTTATGCACATAAATTTATTATAAATATTACTGATACAAAGGATGCTCGGCAGCCAACTTAACAAATGGTGATAAACCATGACGCATAATTCAGTTTCACTGAGTGATCTTCAGTCAGTTGATTCCCACAGGACGGTTTCCTGGATTGTTGCTGAACTCTTGGGTCTGTAGTTAACCCACGGCTGTAATTTAACCATGATTGACAAAATCCAACCACAAATGAATATTTGGTTGCTGTCAAGTTCAGTCAGTGACCCACAAGTGCAGCTCCAACATGGGTGCTGTTGATACTTTCGTCTCCATTAGCAAATAAGAGAGTGAGACAACAAAGATGTAGGTTGGAACCTCATTTGCTTATCAACGATGTGAATGACTTCTTTGCCAGTTGGGTAGTAGTTGTCAATGCTAGAAGAATATTTCCTCAAATTTCTGTGCTGTTCATAGTGTGACAGCTATTGGCATTATACACTTTTAATTTGCATTATTGACATTTTCTTCATCACTCTCGTCAGTCTAGACCAGGGGTTGGCAAGTCTTTTACTAAAGGGCCAGCTGAACATTATATGCTATGTGGACTGCAAATGTTTTCCTCCTTTCTTTCCTTTACTCTCCTCTTCTCTGATCTTCTTTCCTTTCCTCTCCTTGCTTTCCTTTTCTTTCCTTCTCTCTCTCTCTGACTCTATAAAAATGTAAAAACTTGCCGCTAATACAAAATCAGATGACTGGATTTGGTCTGTGTGCTGTAGTTATCAATTCTTGATTTAGACAATCAACAAAACAATAAATCAAACCCTGGTGAATAGCATCTGCTAACTTCTATGGTGTAATGATTTCATAAACTGTCAGTGTGGTGGCACTGAACTTGGAGCTGGGAAGAGATGTGTAACAACACATCACTCTATAGTGTTTCCATCGTTCAGGTGCAATAAACAACCTCAAAAACTTAGGAGAAATAAAATTATTATGAAATGATACATCTTGAATATTTGTTCTCTTTAGTTTTAATAAAACATTTATTTGTGAGCTTACATAGCCTAATTCTTAATGTTGGCTATGTTTAACAACTGACTGAAAATTCCTGGAGATTTTACCACTGTCTTTTGTGAGCTGCTAAGAATTGGCCCCAGCACATCAGTGGGTGGGATCCCACGTTTTTATTTTTCTTAACACTCCCTGGGGGATTCCAGCGTATGACCACCCCTCTCAGTCCATCTGGTCCTTCTACAACTGAAGCAGAGGCGCAGGGCGTGGTTTCCTTGGTTTCTTCCAAATCTGTTGATCACATTTTCCAAAGTCTCTGATTAAGCCATCAGAGTTTCTCTCTGCCTATCCTAGTTGATTGCTGACCTTGTCCTGCCTGAGTTATCAGTGCCCGACCAGCCTGGCAAAACCTCTGTGGACCTTTGCTCTAATTAACCACCCTCACCACTTTTCTGCCTGAACAATTCACCAGCTTCAGTCTTGAATATTTATTTGCAGCTCTTGGGCAGAATCCCCCAGCTTTCCTTTCTCCTGAAGTTAGTGCCAGCCACATGGTTGGTACATAGTAGATATGAGCAGGATGAGCCTTCCAGGGGTAACCAGGAGTCTCAGAGTTGCATGGCAGGGAGGCCAGGACATGGAAGCTTTTCTGGGACTCATTTGCCTATTTGATGTCAGGTCCATCTTCAGTCTTCCCCCTACCCTGGACTTCAAGGCCCCCAGCCCCTGCAGGCTTCCATGCCACCTGGCTGCTGAGTAGAGAGGTCTGTGGGGGATTGGAGCACTGCAGGAGGAAAGGCAAGTGAGGGTTCTTGCCTTTTCTTTCTGCTCTCGACAGCATCTCTGGCAGGGCCAGATCCTTTTCCAGGACGCAGCTGCTGCTATGATTTTGTCTCCTTAGGCAGCCCTGGCTCCTGGGCTCTTTCTTTTGTCCCTTCAGCACTAGGTAGTGGCTTCCTGTTGGTGCCAATGTTTTCTTGGATTGCTTTACCATCCATGTTTGCTTCCACCTCTTTCACACCTGGCAACCACTCACCCTGCTCAGCTCTGTTGTTAGTAGGAACCTGTCACATGCACCCTTAAGTACTGGGCTAAGGGGTCTGGTCTCACGCTCACGCTCACGCTCACGGTAGTTTGCACGGCATGGCTTTGAAGGAGGAATGTAGGATCAAACGGAATACCTTCCTAAATGGGGTTTGAGGAGGGTTGATTTAGCAGACATACTGGAGGTTTTGGGGGGGCCCCTGGGGACTTTGTAGATAACCTTGAGATGTCTGTGAATACTGTATGACTATACGCAACATTTTGTGCGTGTGTGTAAAAATGATTGTCCCCCCTGGGGAGAGAGCCCATAACTTTCATTGCATTCTTTGTGGTATTCCAAAATATGTTAAGAACTTTTGGAATAAAAGTAGAAGCATTCCAATTAGCAATTTAGGTAACTCAGTGTTTGGTTAGGGTCCCTGCAGGAAGTGGAGCCCACCTGAGGAGGTAGCTACAGGGTCTTTAAAGAAGGGGCTGCCTTCAGAAGTCTGGACAGGTTATGTGAACAGACAAGAGATGTGGAGGCACGACAGTGGGGAGCTGTTAGACCTTCAGACTGCAGGGTCAAGTGGACGAAACTGGGTGACAGGGGCCTGTGGCAGTTGGAGCCCTGGAAGAGGGGCCACCCAGTGGAAGTGAAGTTCTGAAAGGATTCAGCCTTTTCTAAGCAGAGGCAAGGCAGGAAAACACACTGGGTCTCCCCTTCCACACTCTGATAACCATCAGTACCTCCTCCTGATTTCAACCCAACTGGCAGCCAGCAGCAGACGGAGGTGACGTGGTCTGCAGGGCCAGAGCAGAATGCAGGCCAATAGATGGATGGGGACAGAGCAATGTGGATGGGGAATAATCAGCACAGACAGAACACTACTTAAAACTCCCAGAATTTTCCACAAGGGAATTGGCATAAATCATTTTTGGTGGCTCCTGGCACCACTCCTCCACGGTCTGATCTGGACCCTGCTTTTCATCAGACACTCATAACTAACTTGGCACTGCCTAGTAAAGCCAGATAAAGAGAAGCAAAATTCAGAAGATTTTGTTGTGGTTGTTAATTTTGCCCTTGGGCTGCCATTTACAAATTCTTTGACCTTGGAAGTCACAGAATCTGCCAAGTCTCACCATAAAGTATGGAAGTAGGGTTTGATGTTCTTGGGAGTATCTTTTGGCTCAAACTTTTTGTGATGTTATAAGGGCAAGGCGGGGGGTGTCTTTGGCTTCTTCCCTCGTAGAGGCATTTGCTGTTCTGGCTCTTTCTAAAGAGGGGAGCAACCTTCCCTTGCCCGTTTTTGTCTGTGGAGATTTGAAGGCTGGAAAAGAGCAATGGCAACAGTATCCCTGCCCCTCGAGGAGCAGACCGTGGGTTATTAGCATTTTATCGACTTTGGCTCTACTGTGGATTGTCAGGATTTATAGTGAAATGCTTTAATATGCATTTGTGTCGAAGTGCTACCCAAGCCAAAGGAGCACTAATTTTGTAGACATATTTGCATTGTAGTCTGTGTTCCAGAGAAACATCATGTAAAGAAACACGCCTGGCAACTCTGCTTACTTGGCTCGAGGAGGGAATTGAGGAGGGTTGCTGAAGGGAGCTGGCTTTTGTATGCGTTTTGGAGCTTTAAATTTTATTAGCTGATGCAAATGATCTGTTCCACAAATGTAAAACAAAAGGACAAGAAAATGATCCCTGTGTCAGCATCAGGATGTCTGACTTAAAATCCCATTCACACAACTCCCTAAAAATGATCAGACACTGAATACATTATTTTTCTGACTTTGACAAAACCAGCGTGCACAAAGAAGCAGCCCCGTGAGGTTATGGATAAACCAACCACGATAAAACTTCAGCATTTTCATGTCAGTCACAGGTTTTCTTAAGGGCTAAGTCACTGTTTAAGGACTAATGTGTTTGGAGACAGAAAAAAAAAAAAAAAGGGCCATACTCTGTTATTAGGCAGAATCCCCTTTACATACAGGGACTGGATCCGCTTGCCCCTGATTGTGTCCCCTGCTTTATTGTCCTACTTCAAACACGGGGCCCTGGGCATCATCTCCAGGAAGGACTGATTGAACCGTCGCCCTGACACTTGTCAGCTGTGGATAATATGGGTTTCAGTCTGTTATGCTCACACATAAATGAACCATGACAGAGATAGACTGTTGAATAGAAAAAGCAGTTTTACTGTGGATAACCTTTCTTGAATAAATGCAACAAATAATAAAGGTTGCAAAAGGGGGGACATGTACCTTAGGAGAGTGATGTTCAGAAGCAAATGGTTATTATCCTTTTGGGCCATCAAAAATTGCCCATTTATCAAAATATGTTATTGAGAGAAAAGGTAAAAGTGTTGTGATTATCATAAAAATAATGGC
The DNA here is from genome assembly GCA_004027875.1 of Aplodontia rufa. Classification (NCBI taxonomy): domain Eukaryota; kingdom Metazoa; phylum Chordata; class Mammalia; order Rodentia; family Aplodontiidae; genus Aplodontia; species Aplodontia rufa. The sequence goes on from PVKS010006414.1 coordinate 69,743, forward strand.
AGTTGAGCCTACGCTGTCTTCCGTGTGATATCACAGAACAAAACCCAGCTACAGTGCGCCCGCGATGGAATGGGAGGCATTGTTTGTGTACCAAAAGGAATCCACAATTGTTCTTCAAAAATGGTGGCACACATCTTAATTAAAAGCACAAGAAAAGAATCTGAAACTCTTTCTTGATGTCTTTAAAACATTTCTTCTTCTTTATGAAGATGAAAAGAAAGAACACCCAGCAGAAATTGTAGAAACTCTATATTTCAATCAAGACAGTCCAAAGAAAGATTCGAGTTTACAGGCCTGTAATTGGAACAAATTGGAAACAAAAGAAGAGCTCGTTGAAGCCACGTGATGTGGTTGCTGTGCTGCGATGTACAGTATGCTAGGGAAAAAATCTTGTTTCTTTAAAGCAAAGCTAACTACACTGCAGGCTCCAAGCAATTTGCATAAATGTCTCTACCATGATTTTTTTTTATTTATGGGCCCTAAGTTTCTAATTAAATACTAATTAATACTATCACCAGAATTGTCTCCCATCCCCAGCTCTTCATAGCTTTGTCACTTTGATTAATGCACAGTCATTTATTAACTTATTTAACAAGCCAGGGTGCCTCATGACAAACTAGATTAAATTATCCTCATAACAGTCTCATTACTGAAAAAAAAGAGAGAGTTTTAAACTTAATAAAAATTATCCTCAATAATGTTAAAGCTTTTTCACCATATCCTTAAAAGATAGAAATAGGTTTCTTATTTGATTTATAATATATGGAGTTGTATAAAGCATCCATTAATAAAATTTATAAGTTCATTTAAGCTTGCACATTACAGTAGTGCTGTAGCCTTGGGTGCTTATTATTTAACTTTTGCTGTAGTTATGAAGATAATTAATGTCCTGACCAGACAGGGACTAAAATACCCACTAGAATGAGATAATTAGAGACATAAATAATGTTTAGGTTCTTGTGTGCTGCTTTTTAAATTAATTGTTTTGTTTTCTATCCAAACTTGATACAGAGGAAAATAAGAGTTTACCAAAGAGCTATGCAAGGGAGGTGAGATGTTTGTTCAGTGGATTGGCAGGTACTAGGAAGCCTGGTAGCTTCTGGGCTGGAAGAGAGACATGGATGTCATGGAGGCCATCCTTTCTGGAAAATGTTTAGCCCTCATTGCTCTCTGGCTCCCTCTAGCGGCCAGGTCCTGGTGGCACGCTCACCTTTAGCCAGGCAGGCTTAACTGCAGAGGGGTAGGCAGAAATAGGAACCGAAGACTGTTCACTCATTAAATGGCGGGGTAATCTTGTCATCTTAGTCTCTCAGGAAAAGTAGAGCCCCAGAAGGAGCTCAGTGTGCTTATGGGAGCAAATCTTTCATGCTGACAAAGCAGATGCAGGAAGGAAGCTGTGGTTTGGGCCCTGCTGATCTCCAAATAAATATGCATATGCATGTTAATGTGTGTGGAGCGCTCACCATTGCTGGGCTATTGTCTAAAACAGATAGGCAGTATGTTTCGAGGCTGTAGTCCTTCCTCATTTTCAGTTTCTTGCTAAAATAGCACCCTTGTTAAGCTCACTAGGTAGTCCCAGGCCCTGAGAGAAGGTCTCATTCTGTCTTCCTTGTCTGGAAAGGATTTGGTATTTAAGCTTCCCTTGGGTCTGTGGTATACACAGTCTCTGGGTGGGGCTGTTGGGAAGAGGTAAGAGCTGCTTGGTCACGGATAATACTTCACCGTTTACAAAGCCCTTTGACACCAATCATGTTGTCTTTGTCCCTCCTCCAAAATCCTGTGAGGTTCAAAGGGAGGGGCTGTAACTATGGCTGCGGAGAAGTCGCATAGGCATAGTGATTTTAATTCACAAATGGGCTCTTGGTTACTTCATTGTGAGGAGCACCTGTTTCCATTTCTTTCAGTTTCTGAGCTCTTTCCTGCTTTTCTGTATTTCTGCATCTTGCCCCATTCCTTCTCTCTCTTACTCTCCTTCCCCTCTCACCTTTTCTTTTTATTCTTGATACAGGACAACAATAACTCTACTTGGCCTCATACTAAAATAGCTCACCTGTCAAAGCTGCGTGGGGACTGGTGCTGCAGGAATTTGGTGAGTGGAATGATGGTTCAGAGAATTTTCTCTGAGATTAGCATACTTCATGGTCATAGTCACTTTCAACTCTGACCCTGGGAGGTAGGTAGATGGCGAAAGTCTTTTTACTGTTCATGTCTCTTGTGTAGCATCTTTGCAAATCTTGTAGTAGAGATCTATTATTTAATGGTGGCTTTGGCCAAAAACAGATCAACATTATAGTAACGATCAATGACCTGATTCACTGGGTTTCCTCTAAGCAACTTTATTTGAATTCAATGTATTAAGTTCTCAGGTTGACCAGTGTTCATATTACGTGCTAAGTAAGGCTTGCCCAGTTTTCATCTTATGCACACAGGCTAAATTCAGTGAAGCAGACAGATCCTCCACAAAGATCAAGTGAGGAGCTATCATAGATTAAAGGCACAATAAAGGAAGAGTTCTTGGTCAGTTCAGGAAGATGAAAACCATGGTGATTCTATTTCTCTCTAGGTCCTTCCAAAAGGGCAGAGGGGAAGTGGTGGCCATGGATTACTAATCAAGGTTGAAAAGAACAGAGAAGATATTGTTGTTTTTTTTTTTTTTTCTTCATGGTTGTCTAACTTTAAAAGGCAAAGCATTGTTTAAATGCAGATTCCTGGGCAGTTTCAAGATTGTTGATCAATCAATCTGGGATAAGGTCCAGGAATCTGCCTTTGTAATGGGCCTTAAGTGAATGATGCAGAGGGTCAGTGTATGGAACAGTTGTAATGAAACATTGGATGAGGAGGAGGAGGAGAAGAAAGAGAACTGATAGGAAGTGAGGGAATTTTTTTCTGGAATTTTTGCTGCCCTTTAAAGCCCTGTGTAGTACTCTTGAGCCCTTCTATAGACCCCTGTTACCTGGGGCTGCATCTCCAGGTGGCCATTGTGTGTGGGTTGGAGGGAGGGAGAAAGGTTCCCCCTCAGCTCCTTCCGTGGCTAGAGAGACATGAACAGTAAAAAGACTTTCGCCACTCGATTCTTCCTCTTTCTACTCACTGGAAGTAATCTTTCCTTTTCAAGGACATGGCATCATCTCTGGAACAATGTCTTCTACCTTATTTCGAAGGTGAACATCTTCAAGATTTGGGGTCAACCCCTCTTCTTCAGACACCTGCAAAAGTATTTTAATATGAGTCAGTTTCAAGGCATAGTTTTTCTTTATTCTACCAAATTTATTCATAATACATTATGCAGGTATTTTTTATTATGAATATGGAGTTACAATTGAGGGGGAATCATTGTCAAACAATCAAGAACAAATGTATATATACATAGTTATTCAAGGCTAATACCATGTCATGGATGCCCCCCTTGGGTTCCCCATGTTTCTGTTTCCTCAGAAGAACCCCTGAGTTAAATGGATATCTCATGGAGATCAGAGATCTCCTTCTCAGATGATTCCCCCATGTTCCCACCCTCCAGGCTCCTAAGTGTTCTTCCTAAGCCCTCCCCACACCCCGTCTCCTACCCTATGTCTCCAGGTATTCTAGACAATCACCTCCCTGTTTTATGCAGGTATTTTGATGGGAATCCAGAAACATCTTGAGACACTGGATTTCTTTGAAATGTGAGAATTTAACATCATTGTTATTCCAGGACAAATCTTGTGTATGGAGCTTTTTTATTACCTTAATTTGCATCATTTTATTTACTTCTCAGAACTTTGTCAATCAGCAACAACTAAATCTTGGAACTAGGAAGAAACTCACCTAAATTTACATGTTGAGTAGCTGATGGAGCCAGGACCAGAGTGTAGGTCTTGACTTTATGTCCGTTGTTCTCTCTCCTACATCATTCTGCCTTTCAGGATTGAGGACAGATAAGACAGTAAGATCGCTTCTGATCAGACATGTGATAGGTTAGAACTGGAAGAGACCCTGTGTTATATCTTACCCAACTCTGACCTTCTTACACATTTAGTAGATGTTATATAGATAGAAGAAACACAAACCATAGGATTGAATAACTATAAATAGTATCCTGGAAAGAAAAGTACCATTTGGTAAATATAAAAAATATATAGAGAAATTTGTGTGTTATCTTTGCGCAGGGGTTCTGCTAATCTTCCTTAAATTGTTCCAATTTTAGTGTCCATAGTGTTGAGCAAGCTCCAGAATACTCTTAACAAGAACATACTATAATAGAAAATATCAAAATGTGTCACATAGTAAAGGTGAGTATCCTTTTGGGGAAATGTTTGTGTTAGTTAAATGTATGATTATGTGGTGGGCCATGTGGATCATGCTAGCAAATGTCGGGAAGCCACTGACACAGTGGAAAGAGCATTGGAAAATACTTAATTCTGATTTTTGCACACAAGACAACCACCTGTGTGAGCTTGGCCAAGGAACTCAACCCCCGCCCCCCCAGGGCCTCCATTTCCTTATCTTTAAAATGAGCAGGCTAGACTAGATTATCTTTACGATCCCTTCCGCTAAGATTCTATCATTCCTGTGGTTCTTTCATAACATCAGTGAAACACAAAAGCCTTCCAAATGGGGAGATGGGTGGGGAGAGATGGCAGAACAGAGAGACAAGCAGGTGCCAGGTGCAATCAGGTGAATTTGCCCATAGCAGCTGCTGCCCTCACGCCTGTGTCTGCTGCTCATCCCCATGTTGGTGTCATCCCAAGATGCTGCTGCCATGTGGGTGTGAATGATGACATGCTCAGGTCCAAGTTGGAGCCCATGGACAGCAGTGGAGGTGAGGACTGCCAACCACATGCACCTGGCACCACACTTGGCATTGCTAGGTGCTCAGAAGTGGTTCTTAACGACAAGCATGATAAACACCCAAGTGGGAAGCAAAGGAAAAGCAACCTAAATAGAATAGGTTGAAACTTAGGGAGCTCCCTCTTCAGTCTAAGTGGTCCTAGAGTAATAAAGACTCTTCTGGGTGTGGTGGGGGCAGGGGAAGCAATTTCAGAAAATATGCTATATGAAATTCTTAGCATAACTCCTTTTGCAGATTAGCACTTAGTTTTCTGTAAAGAACAGGGACTTGTTATCACTTTTCACTCATTTGTTGGATAAGATGCAAAGTTAATTTCATCATACAGAAATACCCAGGAGATTGCTTGCTTTCTGTTAATATAGAAGACATCTCTGACATTAGCACATAGGAGATTATAGGTGTGTGTGTGTGTGTGTGTGTGTGTGTGTGTGTGTGTGTGTCGCCTGCATGCACACACATTTTACAGGAGAGCTGATAAATGCATAAATTATTTATTGATTCTGGGACTGCATACAACATGACAGGAAATGAGATATATTTGTATGATATGCTCGCACATGGAGAAATTGAGGGAATGTTTTTATTTCTCAGGTGGCATCATAATGCCAGAAAGCATTCTGTCTTTGAAGAACAAAAGTACAAAGATGTTCCAACAATTGAAGGTTATAGTTTTGCAAAATTGCTTATTATTCATTGCATTTGGAAACAGGGCATGGAAAAAAATCATCTTTCCCTGCCTCTATCTTTTTAGCATGCTTCAATTTAATGTCACCCGCTAGGTAAGACTTAATAAGATGTGTGTGTTGGCCTGCAAAAAGACAGGGTTGACAAGAGCCTTGTGTGACATGAAGCAGATCAAAAGTGGGCTCGGTTGTTGTTGAACACTGTCTACTTTTAATGAAATAAATTAATAATTTAAGTCATTTTTAGTACTCACACTCAGCTGACAGTTTGGGGGGCCAAGGCCAGTCTACAGGCCAGGTGCACCATGGGTATAGGCACAGAAAGGTCCCCACCTACCCTGCAGCAGGGCCTTCTCCAGCCTTCCTGTAGCTAAATGGAGGGAGGAGGGATGTAGTTTGCTGGTTGGGTCCCAGCATGACCTTGGCCATGCAGGAAACAGTGCTAGACAGAGTGGGGAGGAGACACACTTGCCTGTCTCTCCTTTTGTATAGGCCACAGAGGAGATTTAAGCAGCAGCGTACCTTCCAGGTCATGACCTACCCTGGCTCAACTAACCCTGTGAGCCTAACATGGGAGGTTAATGTAGCTTCTTCTTCATCTATTCCATTTACTTTTCAAAGACAAAAACCAAACGGAACTCTAGACAAATACAAAAATAACTCCCAACAAAAGGGAAAAAAAATCCCTAGCCTATACTAACCAAGTGGCTGTTATTTTTGGCTGTGGGTTGGGCTGGTGAGATGCTCTCTGGTCGTCTGTCACTGTGTATAGCAGTCTGACCGGAATTTTTGTGAGCCGGGAAAGGGATGGTTATATTTGGCCTCTAGAAGGGAAGTCACTGAGATAGAGAGGCAGCTTTGGGTCATAGGGTTTGAGCCAACAGGAGGGGAAGCAGCTACCCCATTTCCAGTTAAGGAAGCGGGTGGGACAGCACAGCTGAAACCTTTGGCAGGAGCTAGGTGAACAAACTCTGCTGTTATTGGAGGAGCTTGCTCCACTCCTGTGGCACAGCCTGCCTCTGGCTGACCTGGCCCAGAGGCCCAGCTAGAGTGCCTGGGAGGCAGGATCATCGTGGTGTTCTCCTTCATTTAGCCCACAGTGCTTGATTGAGGCTGCTCCTGGTGGTGTATTCATGAACATTTCCCATGTTTGCTACTAAACAGTGAATGCTTTGGTTCACCTCTATGACCCCTGAAGCTTCCACACACAAGGACATCGTAAAAATCACACATGCACTCGGTTGCCCTCCCCCTTGAGGCTCTGGGTTATAGATGTACATCATAAATCCTTAAATCTTTAGTTGTGTTATAAAAAGAATGACACTCAAGTCATGATAGAAAAACAAGATTATTGTTTATGAATATACCACTAAAATATGCATTTTGTAAGGCTCATTGATTTATTTCCAGTTCGAGAAACCACATTGACATAAAAAATGGTTCATTAGATATTCATTATACCTCCTTAGCTGCTTTTATTAGAAGTGCCCACAGTGCCAATGGCAAGGGTGATGTTTCCAGGGGCTGAATCAATGCTTGAAACTCATCAATTTCTTATAGGCAGTTTTGGTTTAAGGTATTTTGATGATTTTATAGAAATGTTTTACCCCATTAAAAAGCTATAACTTCAACTACGGTGCAGGGCAGGCACACATTAGATGATGAATGGCTTTGTGTAAGAGATTTCAAATTTGTCAAATCTGCATTAAAGAACTATATCTGAAATTGGCTAGAAGGTTGGGTGAGTTCTCCAGGTGAATATGACATTTGTTTTATGGATCCCTCTGAAATAATTCCCGCAGAGTTCTAATCTGAATAAATCACATCCAAGTTCAGCATTCCAGAGTGGTAGAGTTGCTTCTGCTGCCTTTCTGTTTCCTCTTTTCTGGGAAAATGATCAATTTGCTCATCTGTAAAGGGACTAGATGACCTGGAGGTGGGGATATGACATTCATTCACTCATTCATTCATTCACCTGTCACTTACTTGCTGAGCACGCAGGAGCATGGACTGGCACTAGAGGAGTAGGAACGCTCAAAACCTAAGCCCTGTTCTCCGGCACAGGACATCCTACACGGATTAAGACAAGAAGTGGCGAAGAGTTTCGTGAGTCGAGAAGTGTGTGGAAGGCAGTAGAGGAAGTGTTGGGATGGCAAGTGGCTGTGCATGGGTGACAGCAGCCTTCTCTGAGAGGGGTCTTCTCAGCTGAGAAGCCGCTTGAGAGGACACACAGAGGAAGAGACTCCAGGACAAGGGAGCAGCAGGGGTGTGTGGAGAAGGCCCTGAGTCTTCCCTGGAGGGCCTTCCTCCCCCACCTCTGCTGGAACTGCAAACACTCTGCTTTAAGCAAAAGCCAGCGGCCAGGGAGTTGTGGGAGGAGCACAGGGAGACAGTGAGAAAGTGAGGGATGCTGAGTTGGAGGTGGGTGGGTATGTTGAACTGCGCTTCAGTGACCACTACCCCCACATCTAGAGGCTTAGCCAAGCCAGTGTCCCTCTCCTGACCATGCTGAGGTCAGATGCTGGCCTTGTGGACCAGTTTCAAGGAGGGACTCAGATTTCTTGCCAGCCTGTACTTGCACTGTCTTCAGGGTCCTTCATTTCCAGGCTCATGGGTAAAGTGAAGACAGTGTGGAAGTGAGAGGGGCCAAATGTTGAGACCTCAGCTGCGTGACTGCAACCTCACTGTAGGGAGGCTGTGAATTTAGTCCTCCTGGGTCTCCAGGAAGGAGTTGCCAAGTGATGGTATCCAGTCAATCTTTGCCACAACAGAGAGGGTAGAAAAAGAGGGAATCCACTATTGTCCCTCCAAAATGATAACCCATACAGGTCCCATCTTGGCCAGGCATGGGGGGAAGGAGCTGGAAAGAGAAGCGAATGTCCTCACTGTGATGACTTCCCATCACCCCACCAGACAATATGCAGAGAAGAAAGAGGGGAAATAAGATGTGATTTCAGTCCTGGAAGGAAGCTCATCCAGATGAACTCTTCATTTTAGGCTGAAATCAAGTCATTTTGCTGCAGGAAGAGAGGCCAGATTCAACACTTGAAACTTCTAACTCCTAGCCTGTCTTTCAAGGCTCCTCTCTGAACACTACTACACTGCTGGTGGGACTGCAAACTGGTTCAGCCACTATGGAAAGCAGTATGGAGAATCCTCAAAAAATTAAGGATGGAACCACCTTATGACCCAGCTATCCCACTCCTGGGAATTTTCCCAGAAGATTTAGAATCAGCGTATTATAGTGATGTGGCTTCATCAATGTTTATAGCAGCTCAATTTACTATAGCTAGATTATGGAACCAACCCAGATGCCCCTCACTTGATGAGTGGATACAAAAGCTTTGGTTCATATATACTATGGAATACTACTCGGCCATCAGAG
>PVKS010006415.1:0-53563 GCA_004027875.1 Aplodontia rufa
CCAACACCAACACCAACATCAACACCACCACCACCAACACCAACACCAAAACCAACACCAACACCAACACCAAAACCAAAACCAACACCAACACCAACACCAAAACCAACACCAAAACCAACACCAACAACACCAAAACCAACACCAAAACCAACTCCAACACCAACACCAACACCAACACCAACAACACCAAAACCAACACCAACACCAAAACCAACACCAACACCAAAACCAAAACCAACACTAAGACCAACACCAAAACCAACCTTCTGAATAGTGGCTGTTGGAGTGTGTGCCTTACTACAGTGACCGTGCCAGGGTTAAGAAGCATGGGTGACGTCTTTTGTCCGTAATCTTTAGAATTAATAGCATTTTGCTCTCGGGATGGATTGGATTTTTTCCCCTTAACAGTTGGAAGTCGTTTGTAGCCAAGCTCATTACTACAATTTTTATTGAAATGAGATTTATCTTATCGTAATGGGATTGATCTTTTTTGTGCGACTCCGGAGAGCAATTTGCCCTGAGCAGTGGTTTTCAAACTTTTAACAAACTGTCCCTAAGAGGAAGGAATGAATTCAAGCCCTGCGGAGCATAGCCCGAGACAGCCTCCGAGGGTGGGGATCTCTTTGAAGTCGCCCGTTCTGTCTTACGTGTTTGTGATTCTGTTTTTTTTTTTTTTTTTGTGCTGCATCTCTTGAAATCACCATCACTTTCAATAGATGGGAGTCTATGGAAGCTTCAGGAAGATGGGTCCTGTTTATCCTGTAGACTTGTAGGTCCCAGGATACCGTGGGGCTCCCTGGGTACCTGTTGCTCCAGGGTGAGTGTCTTGGCTCCATCAGAGGGACCCTCCATCTATGATCCAGGCTGTTGGCTGTCCCCAGGAACATTCCCTCCAATAAGGATTTGGAAATAGAAAGTTCAGAAATGAAGTAATGCAAATAGTGAAAAAATCTCTCCTTGTCCCATTTTCCCAGTGCTGCCTGAAGGAAGCCATCTTCCAAGATGGCCCCAGCATTCGCAAGTGACTGGCATTCAGCCTCTTCCAGCGCTGGCACACGGTTGGTCCTCGTGACCATGAATGCCACAGAGTTGATAGTTGTCACTTCTGAGATGAGGTTATCAAAGACTACAGCTTCCTTTTCTCTCTCTCTCTCTATTGGTTGCTTTGGAGACACCCGGATGCCATATTGGGTGGCTTGTGGAGAGGCCACAGGGTGAGGAATTGAGGACTGGCTAATAGCTAGCGAGGAAATGAGGCCTGTTGGTTGCCCCAGGAGCGAGCTAGGAATCGTGTCCCTTACCCCAGACCCTGGCGTCTCTGCGGTCCTGGCTCGCATCTTACCAGAAGCCTCCTGAGAGCCCCTGAGCCAAGCCACCCAGCTGTGTTCGTGGCGGCTTCCACATCCACAGGCGGTGTGCGTTAGAGTTTGCTGTTTGAAGCTACTGTGCTTTGGGTAATTTATTATGCAGCAACAGCTAGTACAGCCCAAGAGTTTTCTTGTGTCCTTGCTAGATTTTATCTATGTGCATGTGAGTAAATAGATCCTTCTTGTCCCTTAACTCAAAACATCTCCTGCAGAGGCAGGGAGGGTGGGGCAGTGCTGGGGAGGGATATTGGCCGAATTATATTGTTCCACTGCGTGCCTGTATTAATAGGTAACAACCGATCCTGTGAACATGTACAGTTATAATGCACTAATAAAATTGTAGGAAAAAGCCCGCTACTATACTGTTCCACACCGGGGTTTTCTCAGTGTGGTATTTTGGAGGGATATTAGTGCACAGAAATGGTATACAGAAATCATTATCTTGTTAATAATGTTGCATTAAACAACCACACCGTGATTTGTTTAACCAGACCCTATGGATGGCCCTTTGAAGGTTTTGACATTACACTGAATGATCTTACACATATACGAGCGAGGGCATCCATCTGTAGCATTTTTTCCCTCGCGGTACTGTGGCTGGGTCCAAAGGGGATTTCACATTTGCGACCTCCCACCCCGGCCACCATAAAGCTCACGCCACGTGCCACATCTGCTCAGTCTGTCCCCCAGCATGCGAGAGCCCTGTCTTGCCAGGCTGGGGGAGCGTGTTGGGCTTGAACTGATGCAGAAATGGAATTCTCCCGTTCTAATGAGCCGAGAAAAATGTACCTCCAAAGACTTTATTTTACTTACAACTAAGGCAGCCTTTGCAATGAAAGTGTTTTCAAAATTTGGTGCTTATCCATGCAGCGAGTGTGTTCTCTAAGAGAGCGGAGGATCTGGATTCGGCTTCCTTGTAAGGAGTCTTCACACACAAAGGGGAACGAGTAGGACGCAGGGTCACTGGGACCTCTGTCCATGTGCCACCTCCCCCCTTGCAAATGAGCTGCCTCAATATGGATGTTCAAGAAATGAGGTCCTGGAGGATCCCAGAAGTGGCTTCCACAATGCCAGCATCGTCACGGGAAGCAGGTGCCTTCCCAAGGTGACAATTTGTGCCTTGTTTCGTTGTTTATAAGAGATTATTGATTATACGCTACAGCGTTGGCTTGATAACAGCTCTTTGGGGGACAAAGCCACATGACGTTAAATGCTCACATCGATCGAGAAAGAAGTCTGTTTTAGAGATGACTGAATGCAAAACATCTTTTCGCTATGGCCACGGAAAACAGTTGCTCAGTTCAGCTTAGCCCAGTCCAGGACAGTCTACTGGGAGCCTCTCCACCTACCTATTTTTTTTAAAATAAATTAATGTTTGTTTTCCTTTTTTTTCCTTTCTCCTGAGAGTATTGGACTGCAAGAGAGTATCTGCAGTGACCCGGATCTGAGCATCGATGTGCAGGGCCCAGTGGGCTGCGCTGGGATCTGCCCACCCGGGGGCAAGATGTTTATTGTTGCCCCTAGCGCCTGGCAAACCTTGGGCAGATTGCTTCATTCTCCGTTTCTGGAGACCTGGCTTTCTCAACTGAAGAATAAGGGTCTTAATCCCGAACGAGTTTGAATTATTCAGGATGCTTTCTGTGGTTGCAGGCGCTGGAAGCCCAATTCAAAGTATCCAGAGTGCAAAAGAGAACTTTATTTGGATGACACTGTGGTTGCTCAGAGACCAAAAGACCAAATAAACAGGACGCCCACTGGGCCTTGGAAAACTGGCTGTAGGATGGGTGCGTCTCTAGGATCATTCTCGCATCCCTTGTGGTGGGCAGCAGCCTTCATGAGACAAGCATCAAAGTTTACGTGAGGTGGATCCAGGTCTCTTGGTCCTGGAGGACCCAAATCCCAAGCAAAGAGCTACATGGCCGACTTGGTGATGTGTCCTTTCCTGGGACATAGAACTTGGATGGGGATGAGTGCGGCAGATCTTAGAGAAGGGCACAAAATACCACAGCTGTCCAGTGTGGCTATGGGACTCCAACGTCACAATACGGCTAGCCCACAGTGGATGCTCAGCAAATGTCCAGGATTAGTAAGGATGATAGAAGGGCTGATGGTGGACACTGCTCACATCAGACGCCGTATCCATCACCTCACATGCACATCTCATCGGTACCTCCTTCGCACTTTAATTATTCTCACCAATCAGCACGTCTCTCTAAAGGCATGGAAAACCCACTCATCCAACCCCCCCTGGGGCAGGGATCAGCACTCAGGAACTGATGAGGATGCTGGTATCAGCACACAGGAAGTGAAGAGGGCCCAAGGATCAGCACCCAGGAAGGTACGAGGGCCTCAGACTCTCCTCCATCCACAAGGGCGGTGCCACGGTCCAGCACCCCTCGAAGGCCCTGCTTCTCCACGCTGTTGCTTGGGGATCGTTTCCGACACTTGAACCTTGGGGACACGCTCCCACCATGGCAGGATCTGTGCCGGGCATTTGGCATTTACTCTCTCAGAACCACTGTCCCCCCAGCTCCCCTGCTGTGTCCCCCATGGACCCCGTCTCTTGGCTCTTGGGTTTGGCCAATGGGGGTCCTCATAGGACAGGTGGGGGTGGGGAGAGGGGGCGCCTGGTGTCCCCTGGGCTTGTCGAGGACCGGCAGCTCCTGCCAGGCTGGCTGTGGCCACCTCCTTGGCTTCCGTGATCATTTCCTTCCCCTCCAGATGTGGGGGTGGCCATGGCTCCTCTCCCAGGCTGCAGAGTTCCTTTGCGATTTCCCTGGTGCCTGCACCCGGCTCTTAAATCCTCCCCTTTGGAGCAGACCCTACGTCATCTGCCACAGCCTTGATTGACTCCGTGTTCCAGACAGGAGGATCACGTCCCTGAGTTCCACCACAAACAATCGCTCTGTGCCACGATGTGTCCTGGGGTTTTAGAGGATGCCATCAGGAGGAGGACGGGATGGGGAAGACGTGGGATGAGTCTGACCCGACTTCTCTGAGTGTGCGTGAAGAGAGAAGCCGCAAGACGCCACGAACAAAGCAAAGGGGACTGGAGCCGTGGCTCAGCGGTTACGGCGCTGGCCTGGCAGGCACAAGGACCCTGGTTCAAACCCCAGCACCACACACACAACCAAGGCTTGGAGAGACAAAGGCCAGATGAAAAAATAAAGTTGATTTTCTCTTTTTCTCTCTCTTTCCTCACTCTATCAGGCTCTCTTAAAAATAAATAAATAAAATTAAAAATTAAAAAAGCTACATAAACAGCAGAAAGATCAGTAGAGTAGAGGGAAAAGAATGGGGAGGGAGAAGGGGAGGCAAAGGGGAAGTAGTGGGGCTAAAGTACAACAAATTATATTCCATGCTTTTATAATTCCGTCAAAGTGAATCCTATTGTTATGCATAACTAAAAAGAACTACTACTACTAATAATAAAATAATACAGTGCACACCTGTGATCCCAGCAGCTCTGGAGGCTGAGGCAGGAGGATCACAAATTCAAGGCCAGCCTCAGCAACTTAGCGAGGCCCTAAGCAACTTAGGAAGACCCTGTCTCTAATTAAAAGATTTAAAAGGCTGGGGATGTGGCTCGGTGGTTAAGAACCTCTGGGTTCAATCCCTGGTACCAAAAAAAAAAAAAAAAAAAACCAACCAAACAAACAAAAAAACCAACAACTCCCCCAAACAATAAAAAGACCAAAATAAAACAAACAAAACAACAAGAGCAGCAACTAACTCTGCCCTTCTTCTTGTGAAGGCATCAGAGTCTGCAGAGATCTGTTGCACAGAGGTTCTTGCTGGAGGGTCGCGCTCCTGTCGTCGAGGGAGAGCGGAGCACAGGCAGGCAAGGAGTCAGGGGACTTTGGGGGACATTTCCGTCTCATGTCCAACAGTGGGAGAACCTGGGGATCCCACGAGAGCCCCTGATGTCTTAGAAAGCAAAACACAGACAGAAAGAGGAGGTGGGCTGCGTGGGGAGCGGCAAAGGAGGGAAGGGAAGCCCCTTTGCTGCCCTCCCAAAGCCGCTCTGGCCGTTTACAGATGACGGAGGAGGCTAAGGCGTGGTTCCAAGCATCCCGGCTGCGCAGCCCACATCGCTCCAACCCCAAAACCCATCTCCTGCAGTTTCCTCTCCAGCTGGCTCAGTCAGGGAAACTGAGGCACAGGGGGGCAGGAAGGGCTTCAGAAAGAGATGTCGCTCCCCTTCACATCACCAGTGTCACCCGTAAACCTGTGAATATGTGAGAATGGCTTTGAACTTTCCTGTCGTCTCGATTTGATATGAGAAATGTGGGCTTTCCAAAACAACAGAGAAACCGGATTTTAAAGAAGCCGGAAGGTGAACATCTGTGAAAAATCACAGGAGCGATGTCAACATCTGTCCTGGAGAAGAGCAATTGCTGAGGTTCTCAGTTTACAGCCTATCAATCTTGGAGGCCAGGATGCTGGCAAATTTAAATGCACGTTGAAGGTCTAGGAATGGCAAATTAATTTTGTTTGTATGCCTAGAAGATCTTTCATTGTTTCCAGTTAAAAAACATTCTTATTTGAATAGGTATCATGCGCATGTGGTAAAACAATATTTGACAGTAGGAAAATGCAGAGAATGACAACGAGTTCTTCTTCCCAACCCCCACCAATTTCACTTCCTCCAAGGTCAAGGACCTGATGGAGCAGTGGCTCAGTGGTTGGAGCACTTGCCTGGAATGCGCAAGGACCTAAGTTCAAACCCTAGCACCACATACATAACTGTCAGAGAAACAAAAACCAGATGAAAAAAATAAAGTTGATTCGTGCTCTCTCTCTCTCTCCGCCTTACTCTCTCTATCTTAAAAAAAAAAAAAACCAAAGGCATTATGGGCTTCTCTTGCAACCTTTGGTGAGACCCTTTAATGCAGAAGAATGTACACAGATAGTCCCCTCTGTTTTAGAACATATAAATGATGGCACACCATACATATTATTCTGTGTCTTAATTTTTCTCACTTAACAATGTATCTCTCAGAGTTCTCAAAATATCAGTACATATAAAGTTGCCTTGTTCTTTTTAACAGCTGTATAGTATTCCACACATAGATGTGTATACTGGCTCACTGGCTCCCGTATGATGAACTTTCAAGCTATCTTCTATCACTTTCATGATAATGTGTTAGGTGTCCATCTTGGTGCATATGCATGTATTCAGCTGTACATGTCTAGAAGTGGAATTGCTGAGCAAAGAGGATGAGTATTTAAAATAAGATGCCTGCTCATTTAAAAAGAAAGGTTGCCTCTGTCTTGGAGGGACCAGCACCTCCTTCAAGGAGGTTGGACTGGTGAGGTGGGCTGTATATGCGCTTACTGGACATTTGCAAATGCTACGGCTGCCCTTCTCTGTCCTGGCAGAGGTGGAAGCAATGTCTGTTCCTAATCTCTCTGGGGCTTTTGGCTAAGAGATGAACCACATATTTACAGTCACCCCAGTCCAAGGTCTGAAGTGCTTCTTTCTTTACCCTGAATTTCCTCATCCCACCTGCCTCTCTCCTAGATCCACAGCAGCTCCTTTCCCCAGGGACAGGATGCCCAGCCTTGCCAAGCCAACCCTCAGGTTCTCACCCCGGGCCCTGGGCTAAACAACTTATTCAGGCTGTTCAAGGCCACCTGGGGTTCGCTCTGGCCTAGCTTTCTCATGCCTGCCCTTCCCACTGTGCACCAGGCTATGTGGGGGTGTGGTCCACTGAGACCCTCCTTCCTCCTGCTGCTGGGAGAGCAGGTTGCTGGAGCTCAGGGCAGAGTCCACCCAGTCCCAGGATGTCGTCCTCCTCCAGTGTCGGATCCCTGAGGGTTGCAAGGTGGCAAAGGCTTTGCTTAAATGCCCCTGCCCTGGAGAAGCCCATGCAGACCCTGTACTCCCTCCAGGCCGAGTGGGTCTGCCATCTTGAGAACCCTTACCCCAGTGATGATGGGGCCATTTCGATTTCAGGCACTGTTCTGAGTGGCCTTTGGATGCCTGATCCTCACCGTGAATCCCTGGGCGTGAGTGTTTCAGGCCCATCAATGTCCAGAGTAAGGCCCGGGGTCTGGTCATCCATGGTGCCAGGCTACGCCCTTCTCCAGGGGTGGCTGACTTCTCTGCTCTACATGGGTGAGCAGGAAACTGCCCAGTGACCAGCCAGCCCCACTGTCTCCAGGTGACCCCTGCCACCAGCCTCCTCCTGTGCTAGCGGGGGCCCTCTGGCCCCCCATCGCCCTCCTCCAGGCCCTCTGATGAGAACTTGAACTCTTCCCTGCAGTAGACATGCGGGAGGAAGCTGGTGTCCCTGATGGAGGTGGCCGGACTCTACAAAGTCCCCGCTCAGCAAAGCTCTGCAGTGTGCATGATGTGGGGACAAGTGTGGCTCTCTGCTTCTGCTGGGGTGGCGTGTTACTCAGGAGCCTTCCGAGTAGCCGCATGGCAGCAGTTACCATGGTGGCCCAGAGGGGCTGCGGGCCTCATGCATCCCGCATGGTGCCAACACCTGCCCTTCCCGGGACCAAGTTCATCCGCCCTTCCACTCCCTCACCGTCTGCTGTGGACTGAGCACTTGGGTCCCCAAAATTTGGACACACAGACCCAACCCCAGCCTGATGGCGTTAGCCTGTGGGGCTTCATGAAAGGGATCAGTGTCATAAAATAGGAGGCCCAAGAGAGGCTCTCTGTCCTCCATGTGAGGACCTAGGGTGGAGGGTCTGCCCAGAACCCGACCAGGCTGGCACCTGGTCTCAGACCTCAGCCTCCAGGACCATGGAGAAACCAACGTCCGATGTTGAAGCCATTTGTGTCACCAGCTTGCACTGGCGAAGACGTTGTGCCTGGCCCGGCATCTCACAAACGATGCATCAGACCCCGCATGCCAGAACTTTCTCTGAAGGGGAACAGGAAATGGGGGTGGGCAGTGTCTGTGTCGTGACCCATGTTCCTGAATATCCACTGGAACAAAGAGTTACTAAGTGTTTTTCTTTTTCTTTTTTTTTAATTTTTATTAAGGAGTTGAGTTATTGTACAATCATAAATGCATATAAAGTAACAATATGATACGCATTTGTTCTTAAACCAGAATCACCCCCATATCACTCTCACCCCAGTCTCTTGATTCTTCTATATTTCACTCCTAAAGTGATACAGGTGTTTAGTTGTGAAATTTCCAGAATTAAATGATTGCATAATATTACTTGGATTCTCAGGGGGTAAAGAGGATGCGACACTGTTGATGTGAGCCCTCCCTGTCCCCTTCCCCACCCGTCTCCTCCCTCTCCCTGGCTATGTCTATGGCTGCTCTAGGTTACGTGCCGCTGCGTCTTTGCTGGGTCTAATGCATGAGGTTGACCCTTTCACACAGGCCGGGGTTTAGCTCCGGCCTCCACAAGTGAGCGACACATTGGCCGTTGACTCTCTGGGTTTGGCTCACTTCGCTCAGGATTTCTTCCTCTGCCCTGCGTTTACCTTCAGAGGCCGCGCTATCCTGTTTCTAATTGCTGAGCAGACTGTGCGCACACGCACACGCACAATGTGGTGAGTAGATAGCAACGCCACCCTCTTGTACACCCGCATCGTGTGCTCGTGGTGTATATAGCACGGTTTCCGGATCCGTTCATGCAGCGAGGGCGTCTGGGTTGCTTCCAGTTTAGCTGCTGTGAACCGGGCAGCTATGAATGCGGATTGTGCAGTGTCGCGGTAACGTGCTGACTCTGACGCTCAGAACTTTTCTGACCCTGCTGTGCTTCCTGTCAGAATTTAGTCACTTTCCCGATCTTCTCCGTGGTCCTGAGAGCCCCGTGGAGTCTCTTTGTGCTCTGGCATGTGGCGCCTCGCGCGTGCCCTAGCAGGGCCTCCATCTTCAGCCCGCAGCTTTCCCCACCCCATTTCTCCTCCTTCAGAAACTCGTCCCCCTGCCATCAGCCCTGGGAGATGCGGGACTCTGCATGTGTGAGGCTCCATTTGGCTCTGGCTGTGATTGAAGGGGCCAAGGCACGGATATGGGCTCAGCAGGCCCTGCTGGCTTGCTCCCTCCCAGGGACCGGAGCTCATGTCTGGCGGGTGCTGGAACCCGGAGAGCATCCTGTTTGGCTCATGGCTTCCTGCAGAATGGCATGGGATGGGGGCATAGGGAGAGAGAGAGGGAGGATGGTACCGTGAGGATGGCACCTAATGAGAGAGGATGGTACCCAGGGGTCACGTGAGCTGCGTCCATTGCAAGTGGGCATAGCTGTCAGAATGAAGGCCCAGGGACCCTGCCTGGTGCATTGGTTTAGATAGGGGGTGTCCCCCAGAAAGCTTGTGAGTGAGACAATGCAGGAGGGTTCAGAGGTGGAAAGAGGAGATGGTGAGAGTTGTGACCGAGTCAGTGGAGTAACTTGGTGGCCATCGTAGGCAGGTCAGGTGTGGCTGGAGAGCTAGGTTGCTGGGGCTGTGCCTTTGGGGTCTGTATTCTGCCCCTGGTGAGTGGAGCTCACTCTCTCTCTGCTTCCTGTTGCCACATCCTGGGTGCTTTCTCCCTCCATGCCCTTCCACCACGACGTCTGCCTCACCCCGAGGGAATGGAGTCGGCTGTCTATGGACCTCAGAAACTGTGGGTCCCGTGAGCTCTTCCTCCTTTGGTCACAGCAATGAAGCTGAGTAACCTGGCGTGCAGCAGGACTGAGTGACCTCGCTTGTCAACCTGGAGGTGGGTGGGCAGATGCAGAGCCAAGTTCCATTGGCGTGTCTGCCATGAACCAGCCCTGCCATGCATGTCCCTTGGGCAAGCCTCCTGTGACCTGGGACTCACCAGGAAAGTGACGGCCCAGAGGATTCTGGGTAGCCACTTCTCAGGCTCCAGGCAAATGGTTTCGGCTCCGTCCTGAAAGCAGCATCAGTTCCAGGGGAGGGTTCCCTGGCCCTGGATCTACCAGCAGCAGATGCCGCACGGAGGACACCGTCCACTCTGCAAGGTTGAGAGACTCAGATTAATTTCGTTTATGACCCGAGGCAAGTTTGAAATTGGCTCTTCCAGGACGAGGAGGGAAAGGCAGGGGCAGCTCGGGAGTCTCCCTGCCCCCTGCACCCGTGTGTCTCCTTCGCATCAGGGCTGCTGCAATTTCACCGGGGTGGGATTCCACCCACTTCCCCGGCAGCCGCCCCTCACCATGGTGCGGGCCATGCCAGAGACAATTTCTCCAAAAGGCATCTGTGGGTGGACGTTTGGGCGGCCCCAGGAGGCTGGTGGCCCCGGGAGATTTTAGTGGCTCCTCATGTTGGGGATCGTCAGCCGTAGCAGAAATGAGAGGGGGCTGAAGTCAAGATCAGCCTCCCTGGTGGAGTGCATTCTTATGGTCTTGTAATCGCGGTTCTCTGGATCTCAGCCTCTCGTGATGATGGTTTCGTCTCCCACTGGAATAGTGTGTCGGGTGTGGGGTGAGCATACATTCCTGCTTGCAGGTGGTACCCCTCTGCTTGCTTTCCTGGTTTGGCCTGTCTCAAAAGCATTCTGATTTGGGTGATAATTTACAGATGGGGTCAGATGAATTCAGGGTTCTCATCCTCAGTGCTGTTGACATTTTGGGCTGGAGGATCCTTCGCTGTGGTAGGCTGCTGTGGTTTGTCCCTCAAGGGCTCCTGTGCTGGAGGCTGGGTCCTCAGTGTGCATGTTTTAGGAGCTGGTGGGCCCTTTAAGAGGTGGGGTCCAATGGGAGGCAGTTAGGTCATTGGGGGCGTGACCTTGTGGAGTGTCATTTATTGTGAGTGACTTGTTGGAAAAGAGCAGACCTAGCCCGATTCCTTCCTCTGATAGCATCAGGGGTAACTTGAACCCTCCTTCCTACTTTGGAGGGGAAAACCTCCACAGGGGGATTCTCCTTTGGTTGTCCCTGCTTAGATTCCATCCATCTTTCTGAGACTAGCACCCCACTTTCCCTTCTTGCTTCCTGGGTCTTGGGTGAGCCAGGGGGCTGGGAAGATGGGAGAATGCTGGTCCTCGATCCCCGGCCACAGCGACTGGCTCAGGCCAGGCAGTTGCAGAGGCTCTCAGCAGGGGAGGAGGCCCTCTCTGTTTTGCTAGGGCGAAGCTGGTGGGTGGAAACCAGGAGCTATGGGGGTCATCTCGCCCTGGGGGAGACCTACCTGGAGGAAGCCCCCGAAAGCAGAGCTGAGAGCAGGCGGACTGGAACCTGGAGCCTCTGCTCCCTTGAGCCCGAACCGGGACGGCACCTAAGGCTGACTTCTTAATCAAGAGCATTTGAGCGGAGTCCTTGTCAACTGAGACTCGGGAGGCCATGCCTTTCCTCCGGCTTTTCTCCGTCTCCTTTCCAGCTGAGCTCTGCTAACATCAGCCTGGTGACACACAAGGGGGGGACACCACAGAGGACTCTCATCTGCTCTCCGTCCTCCCCTTCTCTCCAGGGCTCAGGGGCCTGCTGGGATCTTGGGAGCCTGTGGGAACAAGCTCCTCTTCTCTTTCTTCCTCTCCACCTCCTCCTCTCTTTCCAGCACTCTCCTCCTCTGCTAATTACCACCCACATTCCGAGGTGCGTACGCCAGGCAGAGATGATCTCTAGGTCAGGGACGCAGTCTGCCAGCTGCCCGCGCCAGGGTCTACTCAGCCCTCCCTAATGATACAGCTGACTGCTGAGAAGTTTCTGGAAGAACTCACAACCAGAGGCCCCTCCCAAGACCTGGATAGAGACCTTTTAGAATATTCCTATGATATGTTTACATAATTGAGTTCATAGTCTGTATGAAAAATTACAAATACATTTAAAAATGTAACATTATAACATAGCATCTCAATTAAAATGTGTGATCATTATTTGAATAGTTGCAGAAGATGTTATGGCATGAACACAGCATAATTTCCCAAGTGTTTTCTTATCGGTAGACATCGGTAGACAATTTCTTATTAGTTTTGTTATTATTAGTAGCATTGTTATCATTTTTACCATTTGCAACAGTGTGACAACTTTCTTGGGCTTGTTTTGCGTCGGATTGCACCTCTAAAATTCCTAGCAGTTGACTTTCTGGGCTAGAGTGACTGGGTGTTTGTAAGACTCCTGATATATATTGCTAACTGGCTTTCTAGAAAAATTGTACCTATTTATGTTCCTGCCAGTGGTTCAGGAATGTCAGATGTCAAAATCATGATGGGGACCCTTGATAGAGATGCAGTATGGGCATTGCCGACAGTATTTTAACACCACAAACACTTTCACCAACGGTAGTAATAGTGATAACATGCAAGACCTACTGGGAACTTGCAAAGTCCCCGCTATCTCACTGAGAGTCCTACATGTGTTAGTTCCTATCTAGTCTTTTGGTAACCGGTAGATTAGGTACTACTGTGGTACCCAACCAACACATGGACGTGACACATCCCAACCTGCAGATCCCAGCTTTGGCCCAGGCAGTCTCACTTCCATATGCATCATTCTGTACACTTTTGCCCAGGTGGAGGTGACCAGTTGTGGTGACTCTGGCTGGGTGGTTTAGCTGTCTGTGCCCAGCTCCTGGAAGCAGCATTGCTCCTCCTTGCAGATAAAGTCAGGGCTTTGTTGCTCATTTGTACCCCATCTCTGTCCTGAGGACATTGTCCCCCTCCCAGCCAGCGGCATGGCAGAGGGAAATGATTCTCCCCAGATTCCCTCCAAGTATTTCTCAGCAGGTCTGCTTGCTTCCAAGGTCCTCCCAAGGGCCAGCGGCACCTGTTTCCTGGGAGACTCATGTCCCCAAGGTGGGCCTATGTCTTGCTGTGAACACGGGGAGCTGTCCAGCATTTGGCATGTGTGGTAATTTCTGGAGTGACTTTAAGAGGTCATTAACTTGGCTTTTGCTGCCTTTCGTGGCTTGCAGGGCCAACGCCTGGCTCCCAACATACCTGGGCATACAGCTTGAGCAGCATCCGGGAACTCGTCAAGCGTACCAGTCCTCAGGCTTTGCCCTCAACTCGCTTCATTAGAAGCCCTGAGGGCTGTGATTCTACAAAACTTCCAGGTGATTCTAATCCATGCAAGCTTGGGACCTCTTGGTCTAAACCTGAGTTGCTTCTTTTATGAAATAGTAGTGGTCCAACTTAGCAAGACCCTAGCTCAAAATGAAAAATAAAAAGGGCTGGGAATGTGGCTCGGTGGTTCAGCACCCCTGGCCTCCCCCCCAAAAAAAGCAGTAAGTCATCATAGCAGTAGCACGTAACGTCTGCAATGGTAAAATCTGCCTTGCGAATTATTGGGAAGATTGCACAAGTAACTTAAGATTGTGCCTTGGCCCAGTGCCTGGCATGCAGTAAGCACTTAATAAGTGGTCTCACCCATCTGAACCTGTCCTAGGTCGCTGTGTTGAACTCTGCAGTTTTCATATGTTTTCAGGATCAGTCTTCCCTGACCTGCGGGACCACCACGCTCAATTTCCTCCTCCCACGCCCTCTGCTAGGTGTGGCCCAGGTGTGGCCAAGGCTATGTCTTAGGGGTTTGCACCTGCAGGAGAGATCCTCAGGGATGTGGAGAGGCCCCGGCCCCAGCCCAGTGCTTCTGTACCTGGAATCTGCTCCTGACTTCAGGACTCACCAGGGTCCTGTCCAAAGGCAGATTCGGATTCACAGGCCTTAGGGGGTTCTGAGCCTGCAGTGTAGCAAGTACCCCTCTCCTCCAGGGGATGGAATTGCCGGTTTGTGGGCCCCAGGTGGGGTAGCTACCTGGATTGGTGATTCTCACCATCAGCCTCACATCAAAATCACCTGGGGGAAGACTTGACCCAAGACAGCTCCACCCACGTCCCAAACAGCCTGATCTGAGGGCGAGGGCCTGATGTAGGCAGCTTTTAAAAGGCTCTCTGGCTGACCCTTACCTGCAGCAGGGGTTGTAACGGCTGGCTTGGAGACGGAGATGGAGACACGGGCCAACCAGATACCCCCGGGCTGTGAGTTCTCATTTATTATTATTATTATTGTCATCGTTTCTATTAAAGAGAGAGGGACAGTGAGAGAGAGAG
Source organism: Aplodontia rufa (assembly GCA_004027875.1). Taxonomy (NCBI): domain Eukaryota; kingdom Metazoa; phylum Chordata; class Mammalia; order Rodentia; family Aplodontiidae; genus Aplodontia; species Aplodontia rufa. The sequence continues at coordinate 14,341 of PVKS010006415.1, forward strand.
AGACAGAATCAGTTTTATTTAGTTTTTCATGTGGCTTTTGTTACTCGGACACTTTGTTGTGTACGCGGTGCTGGGATTTGAACCCGTGTTCTTGTCCCTTCATGTCACATGGAGCCTCAGAGCTGAAGGGGCTTCAGGGGTGTGATACTCCACCCCCTTGTTGGTAGATGAGCAAACTTGGCCCTGGAGTGGGGAAATGACCTTCCCAAGGTCACATGGTGAGTTAGATTTGTGCTTACAGGGGACACTGGGCTGGGAATCAGGACATTAACGCCACAGCAGGGACCCATTAGGAGGCCTGCCAGTTGGCTTCCTGGGGAGAGCGCCTCACAGCTCCCGGAGGAGGCGGTGGCTGGTGCAGGCTAGGCGGATTTGGGGCCAGGTCCTGTGCCCAGGGCTGGGGCAGGGGAGGCTGCTGCTCATGATTTACAAACATGGTGGTGGTAGCCTGGGGGAAAACAACCCAGACACTCTCTCACAGGGTGCTTTGGACTTAATCCCGGATCGGAAGCATCTCAGAAAGATAAATAAGATAAAGTTGGAGCGCCTCTAAGGTTGAGCGATCATGTCACCATTGCGTTTGAAATATTCATGAGGGGAAGGGAGGGATGAGAAACGGCTCCAGAAACACACCGTGCTTTGAAGAGGCAGAATCCAAAGGCATGAAAGATGAATCGGGGAAAATTAATGTTGGGGTGGGGGGGTGTTGGTGGGGGTCCAGTCATTGCCTGGAAGGAATAAGGAGATGTGGAGCCCGCATATCGGGCTGGGCTGTGATCAGGATTCTGTCCTGCCTGGAATATCTAAAATGCCAACGGTCTCATATATCACCCAAAGTCAACACTTGGTTGCAGAATGGATCGTACCAGCAAGGATTAAAAAGTGGGGTGGGCTGGGGGGTACAGAATGGGGCTGGCAGGGCGGGGCAGGGGAGAAGATCGGAGAAGTGGACCAACTCCTGTAAATGATGGATGAATCTCCGTAGAGAGGGCTCTGTGGGGGAGCGTGATGCCAAGAGAAGGAACGTGTAAGCCTGGCTAGGAGGCGTGTGGCTTCTTGCACACCTCAGCCTCAGTTTCCCCTTTGTGAAACCAGGCTGTTGGGCTGGTGACCCTCCTAGATCACCCCACAGCAGCATTTTGTGACATATTGGGAAACCGAGGCAGTATACTTGAGATGAATGGCAGCTGTTGGCAGAGCCCCTCAAGTCTTCAGCGTGCCACCGAGGCCAGCAGGGCTTGTCCCCTCTTAAAGGTAAAGTCCTTGGGGTGTCAACTGTTTGCAGCCATTCTGGAGAGATGTGAGAATGAACTGAAATTTGCAGGTCCCAGCCCAGCTGGGCCAGCACCACCTGAGCATTCGTTAGCATCATTAACCCGCAGGTCCCTTTCTGACCTCTGGAGTCAGAAGCTGCCTTCCAACAGGATCCCCCGGTGAGTCGGAGCGGCAGCAATTCTGCTCCTGTTGTATACCCCACAGAGCTTGCACAAGGGTATTCAAGGAGGTAGGTTAGTGATAGTGGGGAACGGGAGGCAATGGAGGTGTCCACAGAGGGGGACATGGTGGGTGCTCCCTGTGGAATTCTGTGGGGAGCGGCCGGAAGAGCACAGCGATGCGGTCAGATCTCAAACACCAAGCGCCGAGGTGAAGAGAGGAAGCCCCGGGATCCATTCCATAGCGCCGCACCGTTTTTATTTGTCAAAACGGATTAAAAACAGCACGATTGGTTGAAAGCTGCCTAGACCAGTGGTTCCCAAACGTGGCCATTTTGCTTCTGGAGATAGGGGACAGTTGGCAACGTCTGGAGATCCTTGGCATGACTGGGAAGGGAGGTCCTTCAGTACTGACCTCTGTTGTACAGGTCCTAGAGTGAGCAGGATGGCAGAGAACGACCAGGTCCCAAATGGCAGTGGTGTTGAGGTTGAGAACCCCCACCCGAGGGGACGGTGCTCTGCCCTCTCCATGTCACAGCGTTTGTTCACCCTGGTGCAGGAGGGAGAGGAGGGAGCTAGACCATGTGAGGCTGGCTTTTGATCGCTGGGTGTGGTCGCTGCTAGGAGACCACAGGCTGAGACCTCAGCTTTCTAGAAGACAGACGGGAATGGCTTTCTATGCCCTGACTCAGTAGCTGCAGCCACGTTCCTGCTGCCCCAGCCTCCAGGGACCGGGCAGTGTGCAGAGCGTGGGGCTGTCGGTACGCGGGCTGGGTGGGTGACGGGGTGGTATTAGGAACAGGCACAGGTGAGGCTTCCGAGTTTGACTTAATTGCTATACCCGGCGTGCAGAGTTCACTGAGTGCCCGTCACTGAGCACTGGGACAGAGCCCCAGTCCCAGGTTCATGTGAAATGCGTTTATCATTCCAGGGCTCGAGGCTACGGCCAAGTCTGTCGGGCCCTTGGGTTGAGTGGGGCAGCAGGCCTGCAGGTGGGGCAACGGTCATGCTTAGAGGATTCCCAAGCTTGTTTGAAAGACGGATCAGTTGCGGAAGGCGTGAGAGGGTAAATGTACCAAGGTTTGGTTGAGGTTGGAATGTCAATCTGACCTTCAGCAAACCACTTAACCCGTGTGGGCCTGGGTGTCCCCATTTGTAAACTGAGGTGGGGACAGACAGGATTGTGGGTGCCTTGCTCAGCCCGGTGCTAATCAGCACTGGGAGACGTTCGACCTATAATGGTAGCCATCTCATCCTACCCTCCTGGGGGTAGCTCTGGGGACTACGTGTCCAGCCCCAGGGCGCAGCTGGTGGCTGAACCCAGCTTCTCCTACCCAGACACCATGCTTGCAGCGTCTGCGGAGTGCTGTGGTGGATTCTAAGGAAAAGTGGGCCGATTAGGACCAGGAACCAGTAGGTGGCCTTGGGTGGTGCGTGAGGTGCGTTGCAAAGAGCGAGAACCCTGGCGCCACATCTCTGCACACAGGGTCGCAGCCGGTGACCTCGCCTCCAGCTCCTGAGTGCCCCGCTGGCTCCCCTGGCAGGCTGTGTTTGAGGTTATCGGTGGGTTTTGAAGCGTGGCTCCGGTCGCAGGAGCTCCCCCTTTCATGGAGAAGCAGAGCTGAGTTTTCGGGCTTGCTGTGGAGGGGCAGGGACCGTCACTCGGAGCCTCTGCGGCTGTGGCCAGCGCAGCTGTCTCTGATCCGTTGCTTTTTGCCCAGGTCTCCGGGTCAGGTCTGCTGGGGAGCAGAGAGGCTGGTTTTATTCCCGTCTTGAGCGGAGCCTCATCCATATATGCTAAGCACTCTGAGCATGAGTGTGACTTCTGGGCATTTTGTGGCCGATGCTTGCTGCCTGCTTCCTGGCTCTTCTTGTCCCACCTTCTGTCTTTTTCCATACCTAGTAACTGGGTTCTGGAATTGAGAAAATGGCTTGGCACATGTGGTTACTAATGAGTGCTCATTGCGTGAGCAATTTACCGTGTGTTAGGCTGTGTGCTAAACCCGTCATATGTACCATTTCCTCTTAATCTCATAACCCCATTAGATAGACATTGTTTTTTTAGCTCCATGTTGCAAAGGTCAAAATATACCTAGAGAGGTCAAGTAACTTGCTCCCAGACACATAGCAGTAAGTGTCCGAGAAAGAATGCAAACTGAGTTTTGTCTTTCTCCAAATCGGGCACCACCGCCCGGTACTGTCTCCCTCGTATGGACGAACATGGATGTACGGTTTCAGTAGTTACACATAGATCTCTCATACCTCCAGAGATACTTATCCTGTACAATACGTACGTGTACCGTGTGTGATCAGCCCACCTGCAGCCGTGTAACAAACATCCACACAACCCAGGGGTTATAAAGATGAGCACTTACGTCTCTCGTAGGTCTGTGGTTTGCTGGGGAGCTGTGTTAGGCTGCAAGTCAAGTTCAGGTCTCACCCCTGCTTTTGCTTCAGAGACCAGGCCTGGAGGAACAGTGGCTTACTTAGGGGCAAAGAGAAATATCTGGTGTCTTCTAATGGGTGGGTGGGAAACTGGCGCCCCCTCCCTTCTGCCTGGTTCCGTTGGCCAAAGCTCATTCATGGGGCAGGGGATTTCATTCCTCCCACGATGGAGGGAAAGGTGGGGAGCAGGCACCTCCTGAGAAGACCCTTCGCGGTGACTTTGATTCTGCGCAGATGTGTTCGTGTTTTCCCTCCCATGGACCCAGCTTCAGCAAAGAGCTCCTTTAGGCTCCCCATCCTACTGTGCACAAATTTCCTTGTTTGAAAAGCAGTCTATCAATGACTAGCTTGTGTATTTTTTTTTTTTTAAAGAGGGAAGGATAGTAAGAGAGAGAATCAATTTTTATTGGGTTTTTCACATGGCTCTTGTTGCTGTGACAGTTGTGTACGTGGGTGCTGGGGTTTGAACCTGTGTCGTGCATGCCGGGCAAGTGCCATAACCACTGAGCCACCACTCCTGCCCCCGGACTAGCTTACGTTGAGAGTGAAATTTTTATTTATTTATTTATTTTAGTGTGGGAGAGTGAGACAGAATCAATTTTATTTATTTTTCTTTCTGGCCTTTGTTTCTCTGATGCTTAGTTGTGTACGTGGTGCTGGGGTTTGAACATGGGTCCTCACGTATGCCAAGCAAGTGGTCTAACCACTGAGGCACCACTCCAGCCCTGAGAGTGAACTTCTGCTATGTACCTGAGTTCAGTGAGCACACACCTGAGCTCCCCACGCGGAAGAGGTGGTAGGAACGAGGTCTTGAGCTTGGAGGTGCAGCCTTGGCTGTCTATCTGTGGAAAGGGCAGGGACCTGGGAGCCTCTTCGTGGAGCACCGTGGATGACCCGGGAGGAAGAGGCATGGACCCTGAGTGACGTGCTGGCTCCTGAACGGACCCAGTAAGCATTAGCTGCCCTTATTAATAGGAATTCAGTTCTGACAGCGCCACTCCAGGCAGCTGTCCTTGCCTTTTCCTGCGGTGCCTACTGTGTTCCTGGGGGCCGGCCTCCTTCCCAGGCACCATCCTCCTCTGTCCTTCTAGGCTGGCTTGGGGCCTTGGGCTTCCTGCTCTGGCTGAAGTCTCACATGGCTGGTGCCATCTGGAACTCCCTGCAGCTTTTCGAGAGCATCACAGGCCGATCATGGGATTTCACCCAGGGAGATGGGGTGGGCGGACCTTTGGGTGCCCAGGAGAGCAGCTTGGGACATGCCCTAGTGGGGGTGATGTCCTTTCCCCCGGCCCTCCCAGGAGCTGTTAAGCCTGGTCTTTGCATTTTAAGGCTGTCTGTCTGTGATGGTCTTGGGAAAATCCATTCTGCTTGCAAATGCGGTGACCTTTAATTTTTTCCCTTGGAATTTTCCAGGATGAGCGTTGTCTGGCTGTCCCCATGGGGGGCTCCAGTGCTGCTGGGGCGTTCGGATTCTGTTGCCAGTCTCTGACTGCTGGAGCTAGTTTGTTCATGGTCTCAAGGTCCATGTTGGATAATTTTAGTTGGTTTAAGTCCCTTGCATTGAAGAACCAAGGGAGGAGCTATCAAGGTGGGGACAGGGCAGGTGGACCACTGGTCCTGCAGAACGTCTTTGAGTTTAGGGTCGCAAGAAGGCTCCCAGCTCTGCCATTAAGGTATTAGGTGGCCTTGAAGATGAGAGAGGAGAGTGAGGATCAGAACAGGAGCTGGGATATGAGTGACCCAGGCCACGCTGCTAGTCCGTTCTGGGACTCGCGGTGCCACTGTCTGAAGCCCACATCCTGTGGCCCTTCCTCCCTCACATCCTTTGCAGGGCAGGGCTCAGAAGCCCTTTGTGCCTCCCCTGAACTCCCCTTCGTGATTTCAGCAGCCCTGCACTGGGACAAAGCAGGCTGGGTTAGAACTTGCTGGGTCCCATTTGGGACAAACCCTTTAGTTCAAGGTGGCTTCTGGTTCCCCGGGCTGGCCCCAGCGGCTCTAAGTGTGGCTTAACAGGTGCCCTTGGGATGGGAACACCTACTCCGAACCTCTTCCAGTTGTGAGATTGGGTTGGGCCCCTTGGAAGCCCGGGAGAGGGGTTTGGGTGGCTGTGCCCCATTCAGGGCCCTCGGGGAGGCAAAGAGGTGGAGGAGGGTGGGGAGGGGTAAGAATCAAGCCAGGATAAGGTCTTGGGCTGAGGCTAGCCCTGGTTGGATTCCCAAGGAGTGATGGGTACTCTGGCCTAGAAGCAAAAGGTGGGATCTTTTCTGCCCCCATCCCCCACTGTATCAGCCCTAGGGGGTATGAAGTGGCTTCCATCAGCCAAGGGAAGTCTCTGGAACAAGTACTTGAAAAGTTGTCAGGCACAGGTTGGCAAAGGATGGGTTGGTTGGTAAAGGGGCCTTAGATGAGGTGCCAGGAGCAGGTGCAGCCTTGCTGGGCCTCCGTGTTCCCCACTTGTAGAATGGGGAAGTTGGTGAGACCCATCTCTGTGCGTCGATGTCGGGATTGAGTGAGATACTGCATTAACCGTAGTGTGCCCGTCCCTGGCTTGGCACAGGTGTGGCCTCCACACTGTTGCAATCATGATCGATGCTGTGAAGCAGGAACAGCACACTCACAAACATGGCTGGTTCCCCCTCCACGGTTCAGATGCAGAACTGAGGCGCAGTGGGGCGGCGCCCCTCGACTGAGCGCAGGGCCAGGGCTGGGCGAGTCGTCTTCTAGGATGGACGCTGCCGAACTCGGGACACCGCATTTTCACTCTGGCTTCCTTGAGTTTCTCATCCTTTCTTGTCTGAGTCATTGATGTTCTGTTCTCAGCTGGAAATGCTTCTCCCCCATTGGCCAGGTCTGCTCTGGTTCATCCTTTGACTCTGAGCTGAGACGTGGCCTCTCCCAGGAAGCCCTCTAGATTCGTCACACCCTCCCTTCCTCTTGGCTTTCCCAATGAAAGCACCTATTAGAATAGATGGTGATTACTGGGCACAGTGGTGCACACCTGTGATGTCAGTGGCTTGGGAGGCTGAGGCAGGAGGATCACAAGTTCAAGGTCAGCCTCAGCAACTTGGCGAGGCCCTAAACAATTTGGCAAGACCCTGTCTCAAAAAGGGCAGGGGATGGCTCAGTGGTTAAACATCCCTGGGTCCAATCCCCAGTATCCCCCCACCCCCACAAAAAGTTAATATATGTAAGTGTGCATATGTGTGTGTGTGTGTGTGTGTATCTATATCTATCTAGAGATTGAGACTGCCTGGTCACTGGTGCGTGGCTCTGAAGGGACAGACATTTTATCTGTCTCGCTCACCACTGCAACCCCAGCACCTGGTATCTTGTCTAACGCATCACAGGTACTCAGTGGATGCTCATTTTATGGCAGTCGAGCACTCTGTATTCAGAACTGAACACGTTGGAGTCCTGCAAAGTTCCTGCTGAGTTGAGTCCACACGGTTCAGACTCACTTCCTGCTGGAAATGTCTTGAACCCACTTGGTGCGGCTGACCTGACTCTGCCAGAATGTGCTGAAGGGTCCTTGTCCCTGCCGATGGGAGGTGGAGGCTCCAGGAACCAGACCCACTTCTGGAGCAGCAGCGAGTTCTTCTGTCTGCTGAGACGTTGCTTAATCACTGCCGAGTTCGTTTATTGGATGTAATAAATTTCTTTTCATTATGAAAGTAGGAAACATGGCTGAAATTTGGGGTAACCTAGAAAAGAAGGCAAATCCACCCACTGTCACTTGTGGGACATTTCTTTAGACTCTCCCATATAGGTTCTTCCTTATTTTTTAAATAAGGATGCTAACAAACATAACTATAGTTTTATAATCTACATTTTTTTACACTTACCAAAATGAGATTTTTAAAATATACATATATATTTGTTTCACATAATGTTGGAATTAGTTGTCACATATTCCTAGATGCACACAATTCAGCAATACAATTTGTTCAATATTCCCCCCCATCCCTCTACCTCCCACCTCCCGTCCTCTGATCCCTTGCCTTTCTTCTGGGTCCTATATTATTCCTAAAAACCCAAATACAGTGATATAAAATGTTCTTCATAGGCGTAAGAATTATATATATATGATAATATTCAAAATGAGATTTTCTTCCCTAGACTTAATTACATAGTTTTAAAAAATGATTTTGGGTGCAGTGGCACACACCTGTAATCCACCTGTAATGGGAGGCTGAGGCAGGAGGATCCTGAGTTCAAAGCCAGCCTCAGCAACTTAGGCTCTAAGCAACTTAGTAAGATCCTGTTTCAAAATAAAATAAAATAGGGCTTGGATGTGTCTCAGTGGTTAAGCACCATTGGGTTTAATCCCTGGTACAAAAAAAGACTGTCACTGTTTTTACTTATTTTTTCCTTTTTGGATTATTGTTAAATCAAAGTAACACATGCACATAGTGCTCAGTTAAAACTCCCCAGAGCCTCTGAAGAAAACAAGAGTTCCCATCCCCTTTCTCGCCTCTCCCTTCCCCAAATCCTGCTTCTCAGAGGCAGCTGCTGGAATGTTTCCATTTTTAGGTCTCCTGGTGTTAATCTCAGTAATTCCAAATAAGATGCTTATGCAGCTGTTTCTTGATTGATCAATTTCAGATGTTTTCTATCGACTCTCCGCCGCAGACGTGAGATTTCAGCTTACGGACACGGCCCTTCCTCCCTCTGTCTGTCCTTCCTTTTTATTTGAAAAAGGTAATTTATGCACAAGAAAAATCACAGGAAGAGGGTGAGAGCACTTAGGCCATTCTCGCATCTAGGACAGTGTTTAGTACAGAAAAATGGAATACATGGTAAACGCTGCAGTCCAATCAAAAGTCACTATGAAGATGAGTGAATGATTTAAAAATGTTTAAAGAATGACTAGGCTGGGGGGGGCGCAAAGCTGCCTCCACTGACTCCTGAGATCCCAGACGTTCTGGGTCCCCCGACTCTAACGTGTCAGTCTTCTCCCCACCCTTTGGTCCCTGGTTCCTGTGTACCTGCGGTGGGTGAGGGATGAGTGTTAGGATGCACCGTGCATTGGCAAGGGGGCGTCTATGTGCCCTTCTCTTAGGCCTGGGCTGACCTGACTGACATAGAAGGGACACCAGGAAGGCTGTGGTCCTGGGCGTCAGGCAGTTTCTGCTTCCTGCCTTAGAAGTCACCTTGCAGGACAGAGATGGAGAGAGACTCCTAAGAATGAGATGGGGAGAGGCGGCCCTGCCTGGTTTCCGCTGACCCTGTCCCTGAGGCTGTGCTGGACCCCTCAGATTAGTCCAGAAGCCAGCTGGACACCATGGAGGGACCTGAGCAGCAGCTCTGCCCAGCTGGGTCCTGCTCAGCTTCCTGACCCTCAGAATTCTGAGCTACTGTGAGAACAGCGATGTCTTAAGCCATAGCATTTGAGTCTCTGTCTTTCTGTATTCCTTCTTTTCTCTTTCGACCTGCAGATCGCACCCAGGGGCCATGACGGTTTGGCGTGGCCCAGAGCAGAATCTTTCTGGAGACTCCATTTATGGGACCTTGGGGAGAGGTCTCCTTGGCCCCGACCTTGGGAGAGGTCACCTTGGCCCAGCAGCACTTCCGCGGGAAATATGCTAAGCTTTGCTGGGCCAAGCCCGGCAAATGTGAACCGGCACTGTTACCCAACAGCGTCACAAATCCCAGCTCGCTGCATGGGAAACCCTGGAGTCACTTGCCTGCCTCTGTCTCTGATCCAAGCTTGCCCTACCCTGTGCTTCGGAGTCACATCACCCAGCACCTCCTCACTGCTGCAAGGGAATCCAGAACCTCTGGGAATCGCTGGGTGTGGTGCAGGCCAGCCCTTTCTCCCCATGAGGGTGGGCTGAGTCATTCTCAAAAGTTTAAAAGCATTTTTTGATTGGATAGCAGACATTGCAAAACTTACCTTGTTGAGTGCTGGGTACTCTCATTGGTACTAAGGACCCAGCACCTAATCAAAGATCCTGCTCTGTGTTGGTTCAGTACTGGGTCAAGATCTTGGCTTAGTTCCCACTTAGTGGTGTGGGGAGACTATGAGCACATGATATGCGTGATTGATATTTACAATTATTTGGTTACAGGCAATATTACAAATACTCGTAATCGGTCATCGTTTTTAGCGGCTGCATAATATTTGATTGAATGGACACAGCACTGTTCAGTGAAACTTTTTTCCATTAATGGGTAGTGAAATTCCTTTCTCCAACAGGAGCCATCAAGAGGCTTCGAGGCTTAGGAGTCTCGGATCTCAACGTCATCCTGAAGTCTGGGGTGGGGGGAAGAACCACCGTTGCACTTGGGACCAAGGATGGATCCTTCTTGACAACGAGGATTTCCCTGGATTGGACTGTCCTACCAGGCCTGTCCTTGGCCCGTGAAGGAGATGTTGAGGGTTTATCAGGATGGCAGGAAGGACCGCAGACACCCCCTTCCCTAACGTCTCCTGTTCCCTGACATCCGTCTGTCACTCAGGCTGAGAGTCAAGCTCTCTGGTGTCTTTGCCTTAACACTTTCTCTGTGTCCGTGCCTGTCCTCGTTTGGACATCACTCTTGGCCGTCTTGGGATCGAATCCTGGACTCCTTTTTCCATTGATCTCCAGTCTCTGGTGATGGCTAGGTTTGTCCTGGTGGAAGAGGCAGGTGCTACTGGTGTCTGGCCCACGTCTCTGCTGCTCAGCATCCCTACTGCAAAGCAGTTCCTGGGCTTTCACTGGCCAGACTGAAGGGCAGATAATGGGCACCCGGGAGGGTCTCCCCAGCCTGCCACCCTGTTGCCCTCCATCCTCACCATCGGGGGAGTCTTGCTCATGTCACCCAGGCTCCCGAGGCCTACGGTTCCTCCACACAAGCTGTGCTATCTTCTCTCCCTTCTCTCTTCCTGCCAGTGCTTCCTGTGATCACTCTCCAAATAAACCACTTGCCTTCAGATTCTCTTAGGTTCCACTTCTGGGGAAACTGGTCCTGAGATAACAGTACAAGGTGCTACCAGGTCATACGATGCCCGGATCCAAACTCTTCTTGACAAATGGCCAAGAGTGAATTCCCCTGAAAGTGAATATTCTAAGCCAAGATGAGGCTGAGTAAGAATTCCCTGAACAAAGGGGGTGTGTGCAGAATAACAGGGTGAGGACGTTTCTGGGATAGGGAGCATGGTGGAAAGGTCCCGGGCAGGAAGGTCAGCGTGGCGGAGCGCAGGTGGGGGCATTTATGACCCGACAGTGAATTTGTCTCGACATCCATCTCCCCTTCAATTTGCTTCTGGGTACACGCTGTTTGTTTTTGAACCCCATTATGGTCTGGCTTCATGTAAATGCATCTGAAATGAAATCTCCAATGTTAACAGTATTGCCAGACGCAAAGACCTCATTTCTCTTTGGTTCTTCTTCACCGAACGCTATCTGTGCATTTCTGGGGAAGATGGGAGGATTTTGATTGTTTTGATTATTTCTTCCTATGACCACATTATGTTAATTTCCCTTTTGTCTTAGGGGATGAGAACATAAAAGCAGTAGCTCATCTCCGGGAAGGCTGAATGGGCTGAGAGGTTGTCATGGAAACCTGGGGAAGCACTCACGTGGGCTTGGTAAATTGAATAACCCCTGCTAAAAGACTGAGCCCAGAACTTAGTTACCCGACCGAGTGGTGTGCGTGGAGAGGGGAGAATCAACGCGGTGAATGAGATTTTTTGTGTTTCGGTGGTACCAGGAGGACGGAGAGGCTGAGTAAATGCTAGGATGCATTGTTTATTTAAACAGCTATTTCCCTTCTCTTTGCAAAGACTTAATTTGTGTTGCTAGGGCACAGGGTTGACAGGGGACTTAGGGGACCTTGAGGACTAAAACTGCTCCTGGGATAGGCAGGGGTGGGGCATCTGTGGCCCCAGTCCTGCGGCTCTGGCTCTGAGTGTGGTCTTCTGATGTCTTGGTCCCGTGGTTGAAGGGACGTCAATGTTTCCAGCGTTTTCTGCCTTGCATTGGGCAGGGATATTTGCTCTATTTCAAGCTGACTTTCAAAAATCCCTGGTTCTGAGGATTTTACTTTGTGAAGCCAATTATTTCAGCTCTTTCTTAACCCCTTGGAAGAAAGACACAAGGGTCAGATGAGAAAGCAGAGTTGGGGACATGGGGACAGAGCATAGCAATCCCTCCTGGCCATCATGGCAGAAGGGTCGGGAAGCCCCTGAGCTTGGGGCAGTGTCCTGAGGGTGGCTATGACCCGATGGGGACTGTCACAGAGCCACTCTGAGGCTGTATCAGGTCAGTTTAGGAGTCAAGTCCTGCCTCTGTGGGCCTCCTTACGTGAAGTGCTTTTGAAGATTGGGTCCTCCCCGGCGGACTCCACCCCAAAGCCCCGTGGTCCTACCTCATTATCTCGTCCTCCCCCTGTGTGGGAGCGGGGACCCGAGCCCCAGTGTGGTGTGTTGATGGCAGCAAGCCCCACGAGTCCACCGTCTCCGAGTGTCCTTGCAGCTTCCTTACTCTTAAAATCTGAATTGGGCCTATGGCTTGATCTGGGCCACAGAACACTGGGAAGTGACCTGGGCCAATCTGGAGTGCAGGTCTCAAAACTTGCATCCATGTATTCTCTTGGAACCCTGCCATTGAGGCATGTTGCTGGAACATGAGTGACCAGGTGGAAGAGGACACATTTGTCACTCTGAAGTCCCAGATGCAATGGAGAGTCCTGCCACGGTAATAGGTCACTTGCCGACAGTTCAATTGCACTGGACGTAGAAGAGCTAGACTGCATAGCAATAGTAAATGTCTCTTGTTTCATGCAACTGAGGTTTTGGGGCTGTTTATTACACAGCACTATTGTAGCAGTAGAAAAATGAAATGGTCCTAGTTGTGTTTGTCTTCCCTCTGAGTCAAGGCATCTTGTGTTTCTTTCTGTGTATTTCTTTGGGGGGTTTTTTGGCGTTAACTTGTTGAGTCCATTGCTTGGAACACTTTTGAGCATTGGAGAGCTCAAAAGTGCCTACTGTTTACCATAGAAGGAATTGGGTAGAGCAGAGTGTTGGGTGTTTTCTGGGGCTAGGATTCTGTTTGCATGTGAAGTTGATCCTCCAAATGCCCCATCCTCATCTGGTTTCTTGCAGAGGAACTTCAGGGCTACTGCAGAAAGGTTTCCCTTAGCCATGCAAGGTCACTATTTCCTGCAGCGATTGTGAAGGGCTGCAGGGTAGGCTCTGCTTCTCACTGCTGATGACCATGTGACCCTGAGCAGCTGTGATCTGGGTGCTGGAAGATGCCCCAAGAGCCTTAGGGTGGCTCATGAGAGGAAAGGAGGGTGGCCAACCCCTTGCTTGGGATTCTCTGGAGGTGGGTTTCAGACCTGTAGGACCTTGGACTTCATGGCTCAGGACTTCATTGACAGTGGGACAAACGAGCCTGATTCATGCTTTGGTGCTTGCTGGGACTGAATGCACCCTCCCATGTTGAACTGTAACCCCCGATGTGATGGCATTTGGAGGTGGGGCCTTGGGGAGGTGATTGGGTTGCAAGAGTGAAGCCCCCGGAATGGAATTAATGCCCCCTCAAAAGAGGCCCCAGAGCCCCTGTGCCCTCTGCAAGCGAGGACATGGTGACAAGCAGTCCTTCGCCAGCCCTGGAGTCTGCCTTCTCCTCGACCTGGCACCGCCCAGCCTCCAGAACTTTCTGTTGCTCATGGTATTCTGATAGATATTCTCTCATAAATGTCCGACAAGTCCCACCTTAGACCAGCATTTCCTAAACTTCCTTCACCATCTGAGTTTTACTTCCTTGTTCACAAACTGCACATCCAAATCTTTTGCATCTGATGCTGTGAGTTAGATTTGGTATTTGGGGAAGCTGCCCAAAGGCATCGATGACAGCATCGAATAATTAGGAAAACCATGAGAAAGACCTTGCGTATCCAACTAAAGGGGAGTAGTTAATATCGAAGGTACAGTGGAGCACAATGGCCCAAGACAACGTGCATATGATGGAAAATGGGGAAAGAAATCAAAATATCAGCTAAGTGAGCTAAATGCTTGAAATGGAAAACAGAGGGAAATATTTATAGTTGGACTCAGATGGTGAGTAGGTCGGTTCAGGTCCTCTAAGAAGTGGAAGGAAAAACCAGAATTAGTCGTGCAAGAAATTTATCAGAGCAAATGCCTGTGCAGGAACATAGGGCAGGCGCAGGTCGCACACGGGTGGTCAGCAGGGAAGAAGGGAGGCTGGTTGGGAAGGACCTCGTGTTTCACCACAGTTTTGAGAATGTTTTGGCCAGGCTGGTCGGGAGTGCCTGAGACAGACCTGCCCACTGGATAAATCTCACAGTGGGTTAGAAAAACCACCTTCTAGCCAGACACTGTGGTGCACACCTGTAATCCCAGTGGCACAGGAGGCTGAGGAAGGAGGATCACAAGTTCAAAGCCAGCCTCAGTAACTGAGCGAGGCCCTGGGCAACTTAGCAAGACCCTGTCTCAAAATAAGAAAAAGGACTGGGGATGTGGCTCAGTGGTTAAGCACCTCTGGATTCAATCCTTGGTACCAAAGAAAGGATGAAAGTACTTCCTGGTATTCCTGGAGTGCCCAGCCTTTGTCTGGGAAAAGCCCTGGGGGTGGCTGTCCTGGCAGGAGCACCACAGTGGGTCCAGCACTAAAGCAGCTAGCGGCGCCCAGTCAGCTCTGCTCACAGGGCAAGTTTCCTTGGAAGACTGCATCAGAAAGCTTGCATGGTCTTCAGCAAAGAGACCCCAGAAAGCTGCCTGCCCTGGGTTTTATACCCTGTGGTCACGTGACTCACTGGGCTAAAATGTTCACATCTTTCTAGCAGTGGCTTAGAACAGAGCCCTGGCTCTTCTAGCCTGTCCATCTCAAGATGTTTATTTCTAGTTATGTGGTTTTTTTGTTTTAATAGAGAGGGATGGTAAGAGGAGGAGAATGAAGTGGATTTAGTTTTTCATCTGGCCTTTGTTTCTCCAACACTTAGTTCTGTACATGGTGCTGGGATTTGAACCTGGGTCCTCGTGCTTGCCAGGCAACTGTTGCAACTCCTGAGCCGCTGCCCCAGCCCTTATTTTTTTTCTAAATTATGAAGTTGAGTTGTACAATCATAAAATAATAAATGCGTATAAAGTAACAATATGATATGCATTTGGTCATAAACCATAGTTGCCCCCACATTGCCCATGCCCGTCTCTTGATTCTTCTGTATTATGCCCACGTGTGTATCTGAGTGTGAATTTTCCTAAATTAAATGATTGCATAAGTATGTGACTTCTCTAGGGGGGCAGAGAATATGTTATATTATAGTCTCTCTAGATCCCTCCCTCTCCCATCCCTCCCACCTCTCCCTCCAACACGTCTATGGTTCTACTAGATTACGTGTTGCTAAGCCCTTG
Organism: Aplodontia rufa; assembly: GCA_004027875.1. NCBI lineage: Eukaryota > Metazoa > Chordata > Mammalia > Rodentia > Aplodontiidae > Aplodontia > Aplodontia rufa. The sequence goes on from PVKS010006415.1 coordinate 29,578, forward strand.
ATGGCTCCAATACATGAGTCTGACTACTCTTTAACCTAAGCCTGGGTTTAGCTCCAGCCTCCACAAATGAGGGATAAAATTCAGACCTTAACTGTGTTTGGCTAACTTCATTCAGCATGATTTCTTCCAGTGCCATCCATTTACCTTCAATAGATGCGGCATCATTGTTTCTAATAGCTGAGTGGAACTCCATTGTACAGATACACACCACAGCTTTTGGATCCATTCATCCAGTGATGGACATCTGGGTTGGACCCATAATTTAGCTATTGTAAATTGAGCTGCTATGAACATTGATTTTGTTTCTCTGTGTCACTGTAATGTGCCGATTCTGACTCCTCTGGGAAAATACCCAGAAGAGGGATAGCTGGGTCATGTGGCGGATCCATCCCTAATGTTTTGAGGAGTCTCCACACTGCTTTCCAGAGCAGCTGGACCAGTCTGCAGTTCCACCAACAGTGTGCTAGTGCTCCTATCTTCCCACAACCCCTCCAGCATCTGTTACTGTTTTTCATCTTCATCTTGACCAGTCTTACTGGAGTGAGGTAGAATCTTAATGTAGTTCTGATTTGTATTTCTCTGCTAGTGATTTAGAACACTTCCTCATGTATTCATTGGCTTGCTTGATTTCCTCTGTTGAGAAGTTTCTATTTAGCTCTCAGGCCCATTTATTGATAGAATTTGTTTTTGATATCTAGTTTTTTGAGTTCTTTGTAAATTTTGGATATTAGTCCCCTGTCAGAGGAATTGCAGCCTACAATTATCTCCCATTCTGCGGGTTCTCTTTTGACAGTTTTCACCAATTCTTTGGCTGAGCAAAAGGTTTTTTTTTTTTTTTTAAGGAAGTGAGAGAGGGAAAGAGAATTATTTAGTTCCTCATGTAGCTTTTGTAGCTCCAACACTTAGCTGTACATGGTGCTGGGGTTCGAACCCATGAACTCGTGCATGCCAAGCAGATGCGTAACCACTGAGCCACTGCTCTATTCCCATGAGCAAAATTAATGGCATCCCACTTATTAATTCTTGACTTTTCTTGACTTTCTTTCTCTTTGGGAGTCTTGTTGAGAAAGTCATTGCCCAATTCCCATATGCTGGAGTGTTGGACCTAATTTGTCTTCCAGCAGTTGCAAGGTAGTTGGTTTAATTCTGAGATCCTTGATCCATTTTGATTTGATTTTTCTGCAAGGTGAGTGATACAGATCTAATTTCAGCTTTCTGCAAGTGGCTGTCCAGTTTGTCCAGCACCATTTGTTGAACAGGCTGTCTCTTCTCCATGTTATACTTTAACCCCCTTTGTCAAAGGTGAGATGTTTAAAGATTTGTGGGTTTGTCTCAGTCTTCTATTTGTCTTCTTTCCTATTTTGATACCAGTACCATGCTTTTTATACAGCTCTATGGTATAATTTTAAATCTGGTATCATGAAACCACCTGTTTTGTCTTCTTAGTAATGTTTTAGCTATTCTGGGTTTCTTGTTCCAAATGAATTTGAGAATTGTGTTTTTTATGTTGTAAAGAACGCATTGGTATCTTGATGGGGATTGCATTCAATCTGTATAACATTTTTGGCAGAATGGCCATTTAAATTATATTCTGCATAACCAAGAATATGGAACATTGTGCCATCTTCTGGGTCTTCAATTTCTATCTTCAGTGTTAGATTAATTCCCAAGCATTATTTTCTTTTTTGAGGATATTGTGAATAGGATCGATTTCCTGATTTGTTCTTCTGCCCTATTATTGTTGGCATATAGGAAAGCTATTGATTTGTGGGTGTTGATCTTGTAGCCTACTTTGCTAAATCTGTTTATAAACAGTTTTCTGGCAGAGTTTTTTGGATCCTCCAGATACAGGATCATGTCCTCAGCAAAAAGGGATAGTTTGACTTCTTCTTTTCCTATTCTTATCCCTTTGATTTCCTTCTCTTGCCCAATTGCTCCAACTAGGGTTTTGGGGACTGTAAATTGGTAAGAGTGGGCAGCCTTGTCTTGTTCCCAAGTTGAGTGGAAATGCTTTCAGCTTTTTCCATATAGTATTACACTAACTGAGGGTTTGGCATATACAGCCTTTACATAGTTCAGTTCCTTTAGTCCTTATTTTCTCTAGAGTTTTGAGCAAAAATGGGTACTGGATTTTATCAAAGGCCTTTTCTGCATCAGTGGAGATGATCAAATGGTTTTTGTCCTTAATTCTGTTTAACTGATGAATCACGTTTATTGATTTGCTTATGTTGAACCAGCCTTGCATCCCTGGAGTGAAGCCCACTTGATTGTGGTGAATTCTCCTCTCGATGTGTTTTTGAATACAGTTTGCTGGAACTTTAAGGATTTTTGTGTCGATGTCCATCAGGGATAATGGTCTGTAATTTTCTTTTTTTGGTGTGTATTTGTTGGATTTTGGTATCAGTGTTATGGTTGCCTCATGAAAAGCATTTGGGAGAGTTCCTTTTCAATTTAATGGACTAGCATAATAAGGAGAGGTGTTAGCTCCTCCTCATAGGTGTGGTAAAGCTCAGCAGGGAATCCATCAGTCCTGGGCTTTTCTTCTTTGGAAGACTTTTAATTGCTATATGGATTTCAGTGCATATTATTGGGCTGTTTAGGATTTCAACATCATCATCCTGAGTCAATTTGGGGATGTCGTATGTGTCTAGAAATTCGTCCATGTCTTCAGATTACCTAGAGGGGTGGTTTTTCAAAATATGTCATGATAATCTGTTTGATTTCCATGGGGTGAGCGGCTATCGCTCCTTTTTTGTTGATTTGCTTCAATTCTTTTTGGTGACATTAGCCTGGGTTCTGTAAATTTTATTTTTTTGAAGAAGCAGCTATGTTTTGTTGATTCTTTTTATTTTTTTGTTCTCAATTTAATTGATTTAAGCTCTGATCTGGATTATTTCCTGTCTTCTGCTGGCGTTGGGCTTAGATTGCTCTTCCTTTTGTAGGGATTTGAGGTAGAGCACAGGTTTTTTTGAGATCTCTCCTGGTTTTTAATGTAGGCACTCAGTGGTATAAATTTTCCCCTAAGAATACTTTTATGCTGTCCCAAAGGTTTCGATATATTGTGTTATCATTCTTTCTCTACCAAGAATTCCTTGATTTCTGCTCTCATGTCATCTTGGATCTATTCTTCATTTAATAGGGTCCTATTCAATCTCCATATATATATGTGTGTGTTTTCTGTTATGATTTTTGCTAGGGTAATAGCATCAAATTCTAATAGGATATATGGAATAATATCTACTTTTTTATATTTGCTGAGATTTCCATTGTGAACGAGAATATGATCTATTTTGGAGAAAGATTTGTGCTCTGCTGAGAAGATATACTTAGCCAATTTGGGGTGGAATATTCCATAGATACCTGTTAAGTCCATTTGATTTATGGAGTTGTTTAGACTGTAGATCTCTCTCTCTCTCTCTCTTTTTTTTTTTGCTTTGATCTGTCTACTGGTGATAGAGGAGTATTAAAGTCTCTCAGTATTATTGTGTTGACATCCACATGTGGTTTTATGTCATGGAGTAATTTTTCCACGTAGTTGGGAGCATTAGTATTTGAAGAGTGTATTTACTATGGTTATTTCTTCTTGATGTATTGTTTACTAGGATGTAGATGAATTCTTTATCTCTTATTAATTTATGATTCAAATCTACTTTGTCTGATATAAGTATTGCAACACCTGCTTGCTTTCTTGGACTGTAAGCCTGGTAGATTTCCCCCAATCCTTTCACCTTCAATTAATGGGTGTTTTTTTGCTCTAAGTTGGGCTTCTTATAAGTTGCATAATGTTGGATTTTGGTTTTTGATCCAATCTGCTAATCTGTGTCTTGATCGGTGCATTGAGACCATTCACATTCAGCGTTAGGATAGTTATGTGGTTGTGGTTCATAGTCATTGTGTTTTATTAGTTCTGTTCTTTCTTGATTCTCTTTTTTTTAAGAGAAGGTGGGGTGGGAGGGAGGGAGAGAAAGAATCCATTGTATTTATCTTTTCATCTGGTTTTTATTGCTCTGACATTTAGTTGCGTACATGGTGCTGGGGTTTGAACTTAGGTCCTCGCACATGACAGGCAAGCTCAGTAACAGTGAACCACTGATCTAGCCCTTCTTGAATGTGTTTCGATAGCATGCCCTTTTACTGAATTTCCTCTGTTTGAGGGTTTGGAGGAGTGTATGCTTGTTCACGAATGCTGCAAGTTTGATCTTATTACAATGTGTTCTTGTTTCCCCATGGAATATAAACCTGCTGGGTATAATATTCTTGGGTGGAGGTTGTGGTCATTCAAACATTGAAAGATTTCCTTCCAGGATCTTCTTGCTTCTAGAGTCTGGGCTGAAAAGTCAGACGTGATCCTCATTGATTTGCCTCTGAATCTAACTTCTCATTTTTCTCTTGCCATTTTTAATATTCGTTCCTTGATGTCCCTGTTGTACATTTTTGAGTGACGTGTCTCGGTGAGCTTCTCATTCGACTGGTCTCTTGGGTGTCCTGTATGCTTCCTGGATGAGCACTTCTGTCTATTCTGATATAGGAAACTTTTCCTTTAACTATTTCACTGAGAATATTCTGTATATGATTTGTTTCAGTTTCTTCCTGTATCACAATCACTCTTTTATTGTTTCTTCTGACTTCATCCCTGACATTTTGAAAATTCTGCTCATGTTCTGTGAGTTTATTTTTTCTGATTTGTAATCTGTGTGCTCAAGCTTACTCAACTTACCTTCATTGTCAGAAGTTCTTTCAGAAATGAGGTTCTGTTTTCTATAGAAATTAGTCTATTATTAAATTCTTCCATTGTTGTTCTGACGTGATTGAAGATTTTAGCACTGTTACTTTCTTTTTCAGTATGTCAATTTCTTTAACAGATTTTCCTCTAGAGTTTTCTCACTTAGTCCCTTTATTAAATCTTCATTTAATTCATTGTTCCTTTTAGTAATGAGATCATTGATAATTATTTCAAGGTTTTCATCCCACTCCCTGTCTGTTTTCCTTGGTTGGGGAATTGTGGACTTGAGGTGAACCTTTTCTATTTTTATTCCTCATTTTTAATAATCTCCTGGATCTATGAATTGAGTTTTCCTTATGGATCTAGGCTTCAGGATATTGATCTGGAATCTGTTTGGGGTGCAGGACAGCCCACTGTACTGCAGAAGTGCAGTAGCCAGAGTACGTTACAAGGTCCTGGGGTCTTGTGATGGGCCAGAACCGGCCTCCTGCACACTGCAACAGGACCTGGGATCCTTGGCAGCAGGTATGGGCCCAGTATGTCTGGATCTGGTGGGATGGGCTTTGGCTGGGGAGGTTGGGACTGGAGGTGGGGACATGATGGGTGTGGGTGATCTGCATGTGTCTGCAGGTCTCAAGTCTGAGGTCTGGATCCAGATACAGTGGCAGTGTAAGCCGGCTCTGTTGGGGTCCTGGGCATGGGTATCTTGCCCATGAGACCTGAATCCATGTGCAGTGGCTGGGTGGGTGAGCTCTGGCAGGGTCCTGGGCATGGGTGTCTTGCACATGCCTTATGACCCCTACGTGAGGCCTGGGTCCACATGCAGTAACTGAGGGTGTTGGGACTGGTGCATGGGGATCCTGGGTGCAGGTGAACTGCGTGTACTGCAGACTCTGAAGCTGAGGTCTGGATCCATTTTGAGTTATTTTTGGGAACTACACATGAGGAAGGGAGTAGGGAGTGCGGGTGGGTGCAAGGTGAAAACACAAGGATCTTGAGAAGCTGAGGATGTTGGGCTGCTTCTGCCCCCCGATACAGACTTGCTTCACTAGTATCCACGAGGTTCCCTGTATGTGCCCTCAGGAGTGTGCTGAGTCACTTGAATGGACGGGGCCCTGCCAACCCCATCTCCCCACAGTGGGAAGTTGTACCACTGACACAAAACAAGGGGACAATGTCCCCAAGTTCATCTTTCCTGATTTATTGTCTACAACATGTCCATTCTGGAAGAGACTAAATGGAATGAATGTTCTGATTTTTCCTTAGAAAATTATTGTTGGCAATGCTATAAAGGAGGAGAGTGAAAATTGAGAATGGGAGCTGGAACCCCCTATTTGTGGTTTTGGGGATCTCCTAAGTACTCTAAGTTCCATGAGGAAGGGGCTTGTTGATGACTGGTCAGCAGAAGCAGGGCCTGGCTCAGGTTATATTTGATGGAATGAAAAGAGTAGTTGAATGGAGGGCAACTCCTGTGTTGATCTTGAACCCCAGGCAGCCCACACGAGGCCGGGAAGAGCTGGGGTATTTCTCCATCCGCCTAATGAGTCAGGTGGAACCCTAATCCCGAGAACGTCAACTTCCCAGTGCTTCTGACCTGCTGCGTGCAGGCAGAGTGTGTCCCAGCCACCATGTGAGCCCTGCTTCAAGCACAGGGCTCCAGAGGTTGGCCTTTGGGAATCGGGCAAGAGCGGACCCTAATGGTGAGGCCCAAGATGGGCGGTGAACAATAGAGACTGTCACCCCAAGGCCATGCACCCAGAGATGGCTGAGAAATGCGGACAAGGCTGGGTGCTGTCAAACATTTTATAACGAAGTAGAATGGCCCAGGGCTCAGACGGAATCTTCTTGATCCTCAAATATCTCTGCAAATGAGCTTAGGCTAATTCTCTGTAGCTGGGGAGGGACTCTGCTCAGTACCCTCCTGTGGTCACAGTGTCCCCCCACGTGAGCCCAACATAGAACTCGCTCTTTCCTTACCCCCTACAGGAAACGTCCTCACAGCTGCACCGAAGACTGCAGGCACATGTAGGCTTCTGGAACCTTCTGTGTCCTACCATGTGTCTGTCCCGTTTTCCTTTTATCACGCAGGTTATTTCTCTCCAGTTCCAGCTTCCAAATTTCCTTCCCTAAATGCTTCTAGCATCCAGCAGAGCAAGGAGTTCCTCCTTGATGAAGTTTAAAAAAAACCCACAAAACTTAGAAACAGAACTATTATTTGAATATTTTTCCTCTGAAAAAACACGCATTTGATCTGCAACACGAGGCGAGGTTCTCTTCGGAAACATTTTCCTTCACCCTGTGATTCTGCCAAATCCTCTCAATTTCGTCTTCTCCCTTGCCGGGCGGCTTTCAAGACTCTCACGGCCAAGTGCTGGGATCCGTTTCCCCGCCGCTCTGCGCCTGTTTCGCTTTCTGCACTAGAGACTGCGCGTCTCCCCCAGTGTGACGTTAGATCTGTCCAGCGTGTCGTTCCACCCTGTCAGCTCCCGGGAAGTAAGTGCTGTCTTGTTTTCCTGATAGCTAATTAAATACAGCATTTGAACACAGCCTAGAAAGTCTCTCTTGTTAAAAAAAAAAAAAAAGCTAAGAGTTTAGATCCTTGCTTCCTGGTTTTTTATTTTTTTGGAGGGGAACAGTAGTTGGAATACAAGTAAAAACTGATTTATAATAGGAATCCTGAATCACGTTACACAAATCCTGCAGTGTGAACTGGGCTTGGGAGAATCCAGCCAGCCCAGGATCCACACGGGGGACTCGGGTTTCCTTCTCAGACAAGGAAAGCTCTGGGTTCTCATCCCCTATGCAATGCAAGTTGAGGCTTCAGAAACGTGGTTTTGCTTTTATAAAGATTTCCCTTTTTAATTCCTTTCAATAATCTTCTTTTCCCCGGCTCACCTTGAAGTAACAATGGAAAGGTTGCACAATTTAAATATTTTCATATTCATTTCCACATTGTCACTTAATCCCCTCGGATGAGGTGCAATTTTGTCTTCCTACCGATCTTGGATTGCTGCTGTACATTTTTTTTTCACTTACAATGAAAGATGGCTCTTAATCAGGGTTCCTTTGGTTTCAGAGAGGAATTTTCCCTCTCTCCCTGCCCGCCCCACTTTCTCATATGAACTTGGAGAATCAGCGCCTCTTGCAGACTTTGCTGTTGAGCCCAGCTGTTGAAATGTGGTGAGGCCCAGGCCCCTGTATCTAATGCGGGAGCCTCCAACAGGACTGGCCATGTCATATGCAGGATCCGGTGCAAAGTGAAAGTGTCGGGCATTACCTTCAACTGTGTGGAATTTCACGAGGCCAGCAGCAGCGCAGGGTCCCCCAAGCCTGGGGCCGGAAGTGACTGCACACGGGGCACACCGGGAAGCTGGCCCTGACCTCCCACCTGGAGTCCTCTGGTTAGGACATGGATGTCAACAAAGAACTTGAAACTGGCACCAGGTTAAGACGTTTGTGACCACAATACGGACACTTTTCCAAACAGCGTCTTTGCCCACCTCTTACTTAGGTCATGTGTTTGTGCTTTGCCACACACGTGTGGTTTTGCTCCTGAGGACGTTGGGTCGTATCTGGAGACACCTTGGGTTTGGATCAGCTGGGATAGCTCTGACTGGCATCTAGTGAGTGGCACCTGGCTATGCCACCGAACATCCTACGTGACACAGAACAGCCCCCCACAATAGAATTATGCAACCCAACGTGAGCAGAGGGTGAGAAGTCGTGTTGGGCTGCATCCTCGGTTGTACCCGTTATTTAGAGGTACAAATGGAGGCTGAGAGGGGTTGAACACTTTTTTTTTTTTTAGTACCAGGAAGTGAGCCCAGGGGTGCTTAAACGCTGAGCCTCATCCCCAGCCCTTTTAATTTTTTATTTTGAGACAGGGTCTCTTTAACTTGTTCAGGACCTCGTTAAGCTGCCGAAGCTGGCTTCGAACCTGTGATCCTCCTGCCTCAGCCTCCTGAACTGCTGGCATTGCGGGTGTGTACCACCTTGCCTGGTTATTTGTAATATTTTTCTATTTTAAAGAAGAAATCCAGGACCAGTTTCAGGCCTGTTTGTCTGGGGAGATTGGCGCCGGTGCCCCAGGGCCACATTAACACCCTTTAGTGGTGTCTTGTCTCCTTCCTGATTTAGAAACGGCAAACCCACCTGCTGTCATGAAAAATGACTTCTCGACGCTCCTGGGTAATTGGGTGATACTTCTGGATTTGTCTCCCTGTCTAATGGACATCAGTTAGACTTTTGACTCTGCAGTGCTTTCTGGAGAAAGTAATAATTGGAAACTAAATCGCCTCTGCGTTTCTCTCCCCTTTTGCCCCGTGTGTGTAGAGATTCATCTTCGGTATCTCTGAGCACAGGGCCATTTGCGGAAACTGCAGTCTTTGTCAATAGCGTCCTGGCTTCCATTGATCAAACCCTCATTTAGGAGTTCACTGCTGTCTGCTGGAAGGAGCCCAGGGACAAGGAGGGACAGGAAGAGCCCACTGCAGGCGGTCACCTTGCCTGGGAGCGGCTGCTGTTAGCAGAGATGGGCTCGATCGTCACTGCTCAGCATGGCCAGGGAGAAGGTCTGCTTGTGGTCGCCGTGGGCCATGAGCCCTGATGGTGACTGACGGCACAGGTGTCACGGTACCCTGGACTGGTTTTCCTCTCTATCTGCTGCTCTGCGTCCCCTCCTGTGTTGGTAACCCTGGCTGGCTTGCGGCGCGGCGATGGAGCTCCATTTTGCGGGAAAGCACACTCCATGTAAATTGAGTCTGAAGCTTTTCCTAGCTGCTCGCAGTGGCACCTCGCTGCTTTGCCAGTTTGATTTAAAGACCTTGATCAACACGTTCCCTGCTGGCTTTGGAGAAGGTGTTTCTCCCCCCCGCCCCAACACCACCTTCTCGTCCACTCCATTTTAGCTTCACTGAATGTCTTGTGTCACCTGAATGGACTTGGCGAGGCTTTTGCACATGCCCTGGGCTTAGGACATTAACTTTTACTCCCTTACCCTCATCAGCATCTTGCAAAGCTTCGCAGAATCTCCGCTGGCTCTTGATATGAGCAAGCCATACTCTAATGGCTTGAACAGGCAGGGCGTTATTTGGCTTGAATTAGTCAGAAGCTGAGTGATGGGCAAGCAGTTAGCAAAGTGAGACAGAGATGCCGCCAGGGACCCCAGCTGTTTCATCTTCCTGTTCTTCCATTCAGTTTATATCCTCATGGTTGCAAAAGGGCTGCTTGACCTCCATGCATCAAGTTGGCAGGCATGGAAGCCGAGGAAAGACAGAGGACCAAAGGACTAAAGCCATACCATGCCTTTCTTCGATTGGTCATGGCCAGCCTAGCTGCAAGAGGTGCTAGTGAAGATTTTTAGCTGCATACATTGTTGCCCAAGTGCGTGCTGTGAAGGCACATTAAGATTCCATTAGGGCTGGAGCGGTGGCTCAGCGGTTTCGGTGCTTGCCTGGCAAGCACGAGGACCCGGGTTCAAACCCCAGCACCACGTACACAACTGAGTGTTGGAGCAACTAAGGCCATGTGAAAAACTAAATAAAGTTGTTTCTCTCTTTCTCTGTCTCTCTCACTGTCCCTCTCTCTTTATTTAAAAAAAAAAAGATTCCATTAAAAAGAAAGAGCGGGGCTGGAGCAGAGGCTCAGTGGTTGAAGCACTTGCTGGGCATGCGCAAGGACCAGAGCTCAAACCCTAACACCATATACACAAATAAGTGTCAGAGAAACAAAGGCCAGATGAAGAAATAAATAAGACTGATTCTCTGTCTCCCTTCCTCCCTCCCTATTTAAAAAAAAAAGAGGGGATGGATATTGAGGATCCTTGTTTGACATCCTTCAGCATTCAGTTGAGATGCTACTCAGAGGTTCTTCTTGAACCCTCAAGACTGAGTTGGGACATACAGGCATTAGGAGGGCTCACAGAAGGCACTGGAGTTGCATGGAACTGTGACTTTATTTACCAACCTGGATCATAAATTTGAGGGGGTGAGGGAGGTGGAGGAGGATGACGATGACGAGGTCCGCTTTCTTCACTTTGCATCTTTGCCATCGATATGTGATTAGACGCAGTTACAGGTACGTAGTAATGCACAAATGTTTCTCGACTCCACGAAAACTGTTCCCATTTCTCCCCCTCTGCAGTTCACACGTAGTTTAGGGAGATGAAATAACTCACCCTAAGCAACACCATCTCTGCAACATTTTCTTCACTCCTTAATGTTTATTGTACCTACTATGTGTCAGATTCTATTGCAGACACTTGGTGCTGTAGTATGAATGTGTTTCCCAAAAGTTGATTTTAGAAACTTAATCCGCGAATTCCTAAGTTAATAGTATTTGGAGGTGAGACATTTGGAGGTCTTTAAATCAGGTGAGACCTTGAAGGCGGACCCTCATGATGGCACGAGTGGCTTCATAAGGAGAAGAGAGACCCGAGTTGACTCGCTTGTCCTGTCTCACCTTGGGATGCCCTTGCCACACTGTGATACAGTACTGGACACTGTGCAAATGTGAGCACTGAGCGCTTGGACTCACCAGCTTCCAGAACCATCAGCCAAACAAATGTCTATTCTGTACAGATGACCTGGTCACAGGTGTTTAGTTACAGTAGTAGAAAATAAATGAAGACACTTACGATATCCCTGTGAACCAAGCAGATAAAATTGTAGCCTTTGGGGACATTATCCCAACTTCTTTTTACGAAACAATTTCAAATGTGCATCACACATAAAATGGTTTTGTGGGGGAAATGACAGAGTACATAGGTTCTACTATTTTTGGGGTACTTTTATTCTAGTAAGAAAAAACAGAATTAAGCCATTAAAAGTGAGTTCTATAGATAGCAAGGTAGAAGGTTTGGGGCGTGCTGTTGGGGGTGGTGGTCGGGCTTGCTTTGTTGGAATGGTGATGTTGGTGAATAGGTTTTAAAGGAGGTAGGTGAGTAAGCCATGTGCATTTTGTTCAAAGAGAGAAGGACAGTGAGAGAGAGAAAGGGAAACAATTTTTATTTAGTTTTTCGTGTGGCTTTCGTTGCTCCAAGACTTTGTGGTGGTTGTGGTGCTTGGGTTTGAACTCGCGTACTCACAAATGCTGGGCAAGTGCCGGAACTGCTGAGCCATGGCTCCAGCCCTGGCCTTGTGCATACTTGAGGGAAAGCGCCTCCAGGCAGAAGGGATGGCCTGTGCGAAGGCCTCTCCTGTGCCTAGGGACGGGCAAGGAGGAAAGAACAGGAGGGGAACAAACAGCACAGAGGTGGGCAAGGAGAGGCAGGTTTGGAGAAAAGACTGGAAACTCCATTGTGAATGTTTGAGCAGCTCCGAAGCAGGGCTGGGAACTGGATACCAGACCTCCTGACCCTTTCATTTCAGTGTTCTCCAGATATTTATATGACTCATGCAACTACGGAGGCTGAGAAATTTCCTGGCTACCATCTGTGAGCTGGACAGCCAAGGAAAGCTGATGGTCCAAGAGTCGGGAGCTCTGATGTTCAAGAGCAGGAGAAACAGATGGTCCAACTTAGGCATAAAGCAAAGCTGCCCTTCCTCCACCTTGTCTGCTGTGTGCTCTCAACAGACTGGATAATGATCCTTTGCATGGGTGGAGGTGAGCTCTCCTCAGTCTACTGATTCAGATGCTTATCTTTTCTAGAAACATCAAGAAAACTTGCACCAGCCATCTGCGCATCCCCTAGTCCAGGCAAGTTGACCTCCCAGTTGACCATCAGTTTCTCATTTCTTGACCTCTATCTTCCAATCTTTCAAGGACATGGCGACCAGCTGGCCAAGATTAGAGGGTCTGTGATGTCAACGGGAAGGGCTTCAGCAAAAACTTGAGTTTTACATGACAGATGGTCTGGGGATGACCTAGGTTGAAATGGAAAGATTTTTGCGTGTGACCTGGGTCTTGGCTATAAGCAGCAACACCCATACAAGGAGCAGGAGCGTGCTTCCAAGTCAGCCAGAGCGTGGCTCGAACTGTGGCTTGGCCCTTACTGGCTGAGTCACTTTGGGTCAGTGGTTTAGCTTCCCTGAGCCCTCACTCTTGATCTGCGAGATGGAGGTGGCAATGGTACCCTCACTCAGAAAGGATGAGCTAATACCTGTGTGTGGGTTAGTGTGACATGGTTCCAAAGGTGGCTCTTAGGTGCTCTTGGACTGTTTCTCAGAAATACCCAAGGGAGAGGGTCCGCACCAGTCCAGACTGATCTTCCAGACTCAGATTGTAATAGGAAGCTGCTGTGCTCCACGCTGAAAGCATCCTACTCTTTTGGTGACACCTGGACATCTGTACTTTTGGGATCCATCTCAACTATCTCCTCCTTGAAGGTGTCTATTGTTACTGGTCCAGCCTAGGATGCTCTGTCTTGTCCAGATCCCTGGGACTCAGATCCAGAGAGAGTCAAACATGGGTGGGACCCACAGCCATGCATGGGAGTGGGCAGAGCTCGTCACAAGATGGCGCTCGCGGGCCATCACCATCCAGTGGATTTTCTCTATTCACATTTTCCTTCTGGATGAGAAATGTGTGATTTCCAAACAGTCCCAGAAGGAATTGAACTGTGACTTGTGTCCCATAGCTAGACGGGCGATTTTTCACACTCCTGAATAGTTCCACCATATCCTTGCAGTCAAAACTCCACCCCCACAGACAGGGGCATTGGAAGGATCAGGTCACACTTGCCACGCCCCCATCCATGAAAATAACAACACTGGAGACATTCAGTGCAAATACGACCCCTGCCTTTTGTGCATTATATTTCATATACTGGAATAAGTACAAAGCTCCTGAGAGCAGTGAACCCATTGTGAAGCTCTATGGAGTCTTGGATGGTGCTCCACTCTCTGGGGCATGGAATCCAAACAGCTCCTTAGAAAGCTCCAGTCTGTACCGGTGGAAAGGACCAAAATAAACCCTTCCTGGGCAGGCGTCAGGTCTCTGTTTCTTCCAGGAAATGATATTGATGGTGGTCGGGGAAGTCATTTGTCTCATAATCTTCTCCCTGGCAGGGTCTGATTGCTCCACGCCAGGGACCCAGGGGGCAGTGTTTGGGGACCCAGCTTGCAGCCCAGGTTTGCTGCAATGGTAAGAATTACAGGTTAAATAAGAAATCGGGTGGTATCACATGCCAAAGCCCTGACCCCGTTTTCCTCTGCTGACTTGTGCAGAAAGGTGCTTGAGTTGACTTTTGTGGGCAAACCATGAAATCAAGATGCTTTCTTTAAAACAACACAACACACTAATATGGTTGACTTGAAATAATAAAAATTTGTAATTATGTGTTAAGTGGTTACACATTACATTAGATTCTTATGCAGAAAAATACAGGTTAGTACCAAGATTTAAAGCAAAATCAGTGGCAACGCAATTAACACTTAAAATTCACCTAAAATTTTTAGGGTTTATTCATCCTCCATTCACCCATTCATGTGTATCACTTTGATTAGGGTGTTTAAAAATCACTTCTATATGGCTCAAAAATTGGAAAGGTGCAGAAGACCATAGAGTGACAGGTGGGTTCTGTTTCCACTCATCCCAGCTCCTGTTGCCTCCCACAAATGGCATCCACTGTATTTTTTTAAGAAAGAGGGAGAAAGAGAATTAATCTTGTTTTTCCATCTGGCCTTTGTTTCTTGGATGCTTAGTTGTGTATGTGGTCTGGGATTTGAACCCAGTTCCTTGTGCATGCCAGGCAAGTGCTCCAACTGCTGAGCCACTGCTCCAGCCCCACATCTACTGTTAATAGTTTCCTTTTAGATAGGTCAAGTACATGTAAATGCACATCTACCCATCCACCCACACCATCACCCACCCATCCATCTATCCACTGGTTCAACCACTTACCCTTCTACTCATCCATCCATCATCCATGTACTTACACACATCCCCCTGTCCCTCCACACATCCATTCATCCACTACCTGTCCATCTGTCCATCCACCCACCCCCCCATCCACTCACCCATCCATACATCCACCCATTCAACCATCCATCCATGTAACTACCCACTCACTGATATATCCACTTATCACCCAACTTATCTCCCTGCCTACCCACCCACATATCCATCTACTTACCCTTCCATCCATCGTACCACACATTTATTCATCCATCCATGTACCCATCCATCCACCCACTTACCTACCCACACATCCACCCAACTCTCTATCCACCCCCTACTCAAACCCCTACATTTACACTCATCCATCTACTACTTAACTACCCACCCACAGCCACCTCCCCACTCACTGACCCATCTACTTACCTATCCATCCATCCATCCATCCACCCATCCATCCATCCACATACTACCCATCCACCCACCTACCCATCCATCCACATTACTACCCATCCACCCACCCACCAACCCCTCCATCCACCCACCCATGTACCCATTTCCCTATATTTTTATCAGGAACGGAGAAAGGCAGCTAGATTCTGGTTTTCAATGGTAGACCAACTTAGTTCCACTGATGCATTGGGAAAGAGATTTGGAAAAACTGTCCTTTGGATAGTATTGAAATGTCAGAGATCTGTTAGAAGTCTAGACGTTTTAAAAATCGCCAGGTGTGGCTATTTAGATCTTATTCTTACTGAGCTCGGGGTTTGGGGAGACTTTAATAAAGGAGTAAAGAGGAAAGAAAATGGGGCAGTGAGGTGCCATGGAGGTTGGGGTTGGGCTGCTTGAACCCAGGACCCATCCCTGCCCCCTTACATGCTGTACGGTGGGGGCCGCTGGACTTCCTGGGTCCTCAGTCTTCATATCTGTGAAGTGGAGATAGCTCTATATTCCTTTGTAGGCTAAAGGGAAGAACCATGCTTAGACGTGGTCGGTGTTCGTCTCACGATACCACTGTTAATATTAATCACCCCCTTTCTGCCAAGGAAGTGGGATCTGTAGGTTGACTGTTTGCGAGATAGCACAGAGCAAGAAGGTTTGGGGATGAGAAGGGGCTGATGCGGAGCCCTGGAGTGTGGGATGGAATCCTCCGGCTGGAGCAGGGATGGATGTGAGCTCAAAGCTGTGAGCAGTAACTCTGTAGAATCCTTGGAGAAATCTCTTCGCCCACTGCCCCTGGGCCGAGCACCACACCTTTGGCCTCCAGCTCTATGCACTTTGCTCTGAGTCTCTCTCAAATGCTCCTTTCAGGCTCCCACCACACGTGGCCTTCCAGCTGCTGCCGTCCATCGGTGGCCACTCTGAGTATCTGAGTCTCGCCGTCTGGATACCTTGGCGTGCGTGGAGGCATCTTCCTTTCTCCATCCAGCTACCTTCCATTCTTCTTCTGGGACACAGCTCATACCCTGCTCAGCACGATTTCCAAGGCTCCTAGAGGGAAGGACCTGGTCTCTGCTGAGGTGGCCTCTCCTTGTTGAGAGCAACGCCTGCCACAGTGGGCGCTCTGGTACCTCTCCCTGCAGGAGCTGGCCAGCTGCGGAAAGGAGGGACCACGGCAGGAGGGTGGTGGCTGGCGTCTTAGAAATCCGTGAGAGGGAGCTGAGCCAGGGACATTTTGGAGGGAGGCTGGTGGGAATGGAGGTGAATACGTAGAACCCGCTTCTTTGTGCCCAGCTCAGGTGACCATCGTATTTTAATGGAGTTTTAGTTTTACATTTTGTCGTTTCTTTCTGTCTTTGCTTGGATTTTAAAAGAGAGTTTAAAAAATGGACTTGTGGAGACGGCTTTGCCCTCCTTTCTAGATTGAATGCTTTGTGTTTTAGACCATCATATCAAGTTGATTATGGAATGAACTTAAGTATTTTCACCAAACTATGAACAATATGAGGTGGAAGGGTTTTTAGCTTTTTTTTTTTTTTGGGCTTTTATTGGTGCATTATAGCTGCACTTAATAGCAGGGTTCGTTTTGACATAATCATGTGTGCCTGGAATTTAATTTACCCCGTTTCCCTCCCTGATGCCCCACTTTACCTTCCTAACTCCCCCATTCTCCTCCTCCTACCCTACAGGTCTACTTCCCACTTATTTATATGTTTTAACTGATGCTTTGTAGAGTAACTTAAAGGTGGAAATCACTGGGATGTATTTACATATGCTCCGAGCACGATTCCGTCAAATCATTCGTGTTTCCTTCCCTTTCCTGTCCTGTCTCCTTCCGTCTTCTGAGCTGCTCTGATATCGGACCCCTCCCCCCACTTTTCCCTTACACACAGCAGAGGGAACATTGTTCTGTTTCTGGGATTCATTTAGGATAGTCTTATATATGGATATTGACCAAGTAAGTTAAGGCTGATCCTAGTCCAGGGTCCCCCTCTTTTGACCACTCCCTGCTTCCATGCCTCTCCTACTTTACCCCCATGTTACAGATAAAACTAAGCCTATACCTGTATACGAATTATTGAATTTTCTGATCCATTTTGCCCACCTATGTGTAGTTGGGCTTCTCATGGGAGTTGAGGATTCCCAGCTGCGTTGATAACCTCCCTAATTCCTCCCTTCTCCCCCCAGCTTCATAGTTATGGTTCCCCCTGCTTATGTGAAAATTCACCTATGTTGAATTTATTTTTGAGCTTAGCTAACTTTCAATCTTAGATTGTATTCTAGCTTCCGCACATGAGAGAAAACATTTGGCCCTTATGTCTGAGTTTGGGATATTTCACCCAGCATAATTTTTTTCCATCTCCGTCCATCAAATGCCATGATCCTGTTTTCTCTAATTGCAGACTACAGCACCATTGTGTATATATATATACACCACAGTTTTTGAATCCATTCGTCCAGCAAGGGGCATCTGGGTTGGTTCCATAGTTTAGCTATAGTAAATTGAGCTGCCGTAAACATGGATGTAGCTGTGTCTCTGTAGTATGCCGATTCTAGCTCTTCTGGGAAAATACCCAGGAGTGGGTCAGCTGGGTCATAAGGTGGTTCCAACCCTAGTTTTTCTGAGGAGTCTCCACACTGCTTTCCAGAGTGGCTGTACAAACTTGCAGTCCCACCAACAGTGCGTTAGTGTTCATTTCTTCCTACAACCCCTCCAGCATCTGTTATTGTTCATATTCATCATTTTTTGCCATTCGGACACGAGTGAGCTGGACTATCAGAAGTTTTCATTTGTGTTCTTCTGATTGCTGGTGATGTAGAGCATTCTCCCATGTATTTATGGGCTCTTTGAATGTCCTCCGTTGAGAAGTTTCTATTCAGTTCTCTAGCCCATTTACTGATTGGATTATTTGTGGCTTTGGTGTTGAGTTTTTTGATCTCTTTGTATATTCTGGATATTAATCCCCTGTTGGAGGGGGAAAGATTTTCTCCCATTCTGTAGGTTCTCTCTTGACAGAACACTTGACCCTTGAGTTTCTGAGCCTGGCTTATTGCACTTAGCGTGATGGTCTCCAGTTCCATCCATTTACCAGCAAATGACATTACTTCATTCTTTATGGCTGAGTAGTACTCCATTGTGTATATAGTCCACATTTTTTTTTACCCATTCATCTATTGATGTGTGCATGGGCTGGTTCCATAGCTTAGCTATCGTGAGTTGTGCTGCTATAAACATTGATATAGCTGTATCATTACAGTGGTGATATCTATATATATATATATTTATAAATCCTGAGAAGTGGGATAGTTTGGTCTATTCCTAGGTTTTTAGGAATCTGGTGGAGGATTTAAAACAGTAAATACAATTTCAAATTAATTTTTGATTTTTAGAAGACTTACAGTGTTAGTACAGAGTGCTCCCACCATCCCCCATTTTTATGTCCTCCAATGTTATCATCTTACATTGCTGTGGTATGGAACCTGAATTAAAGATTTTACTAGGATTTCACTTGTATTTCTCCTGATGTCCTTTTCTGTCTGGGATCCAATTCAGAAGCATGTAGTCTCCTCTGGTCTGGGACAATCTCAGTCTTAGTGTTTCACCTGAATAGCTTTGAGGAGCACAAGTTGGGGATTTGGTAGAATTGGACTTGGCAATTGTAACTGAGGTCTGGTCACCCCTCCCTGATGTAATCAACATAATCCTGTCCTGAAATTTACTGGTGAAATGCGAATTTCAGATGAGTACCATCTTTGATGTTCCTGGGACTGGAGAGGACCCATCTTGGAGACAGACCTGAGAGATTGATTTCTCCAGTGGTAATTTTGCCTGTAGGCCAAACACAAAATTAGAGTCTTCAGCCAAGGCCAAGCCAGCAGGCTCTGGTCTAAAATAAATTCCAGATTCACTTGCTTGCCATGGGAGGCTGAGTTCCAAGTCCCAGCCTGTGTGCAGCCTGCTTCAGCGAATAATGAAGCGCTGGGTGCTTTTGAAGGCAGCTGACCTTTGGAGCAAATTATCCAAGGAAATCTGATTAGTTAGTTCACTGGGTTCCTGCAAAATGGATTGCGGTGTATTCCCGCAGCAGAAATGTCAGTATAATTGCAGTTCCTGGAGCTCAAAGACCTTCTTTCTTGTTATTTCTATCCTTTGGACAAAAACAAAAACAAAATCCAAATCCAAACAAAGCTTAACTCTCCAAAGAATTACTCTTTGACTTATTTTTGTTTGCTTTTGCACATAGCTCAGAAGCTGTCTCTGACTGTGTTTACAACTTTATTAATCAGGGGAATGGCTTGATCATCGTTTAAGCAAACAAGCCAAAAAAAAAAAATTCATCCTCAACCAGATGATGTGAGCTTAATAGAGATGGCCCAGCCAAAGACCTTAAATAAATAAACTGACTTTAATTCGAGGGAAAGAGCATGGGGTGGTGATTACTTGAGGCTGTGTGCCATGCGATGTAACCAAATTCAAAACTCGCTAATTTCATTATTTTAATGGAAGTCTGCATCCCATCCATTAGGCTGACATACAACTAGCCATTAGTGACAGTTCATTTCCGAAGCTACGGTGGATAAAGGGTGATTGGAAATGAGTGAGGGCCAGGCTTGGTGGAAGTTGATGGTGCTCAGCGGGGAACTTAAAGGTGGGATTTGTGGGATGCCCCTGGGACAATTACCAATTGAGATAAAGGTGGGGAACCCTGAGCCAAAAATACCTGAAGGTCAGAGGCAGCTCTGGTCTGGATCTGAAATGCCCACAACAACACACGTGTTGGAAACGTGGTCTCCAGTGGGTGGTGCTGTTGAGTGCTGGTGTAAACTTGCTGCTGGGTCTCCTTCTTGGTACTTCAAGAGCTATTGAGGCTATTGAGCCTGTGCCTGAGAGGAATGTTGGTGTCCTGAGCCTGTCCCCTGCTTGCTGGCTGCTGCCAGGGGAGCAGCCTTGCTCCGCCCTCCACCCCACCATGTGGTTCTGCCTTAACGCAGCCCAGAAACAACAGAGCCAAGCGACTGTGGGATTAAACCTCTGAAATTGTGAGCTCAAATCTTCCCTCTTTTGTGTTGATTTTCGCAGGCGTCTGTCACAGCAATGGAAAGGTGACCAACACGGAGACCTAGGTTCCAATTCTGACTTTGCCACGGTAGCTGTGTGGCCCGAGGCAAGTGACCCCCCCACTCTGAGCTGTTTGCTGCTCTGTGAGATGAAGGTTGTGATTGTTCCCAGCCCAGGGCATTGCTTGAGAGGGCTCAGTGAGGACAGCCCTTGCAGCACTCGGTGCAGGACTTAGTACACAGCCAGTGCTTCGTGAATGACAGCCCTGGTGATGGTGAATGCCATTATCAGGTGTCTGATTTGGGCCTTGGAGATTTTTGCTGATGTTGAAGCTGAGGCTGGAAGGGGTGGAGTTAGTAGTCCAAATTTGCTCCATTATTCAAATCCTTGAAAGAAGAGAAGGAGAAGGAGTGGGAGGCAGGGGGAGAATGAGAATGAATCCATTTTATTTTTTCATCTAGCCTTTATTCCTCTGGCGCTTGGTTGTGTACGTGGTGCTGGGGTTTGAACCCAGGTCCTTGTGCATGCCTGCCAAGCGCTCCAACTGCTGAGCCACTGCTCCAACCCCTCAAATTCTTTCCTTTTTAAAGACAGAAGAGAGAACAGAGGAGAGAGAGAGAGAATATATCAATCAATTTTATTTATTTTTTTTCCATCTGGCCTTTGTTTCCCTGACACTTGGCTGTGATGTGGTGCTGGGGTTTGAACCCTGGTCCTTGTGCTTGCCAGGCAAGTGCTCCAAGCACTGAGGCACCGCTCCAGCCTCATCAAATTCCTGATTTCCAATTCAGTGCTCTTGAAATGTATTTCTTCTTATTCTGTTTTGTCAATAGGCAAAACTGAAAAACTTAAAAAAAAAAGCATTCATCCAAAAACTAAAAAATAAGACGTACTGGTGAATGCATGAAAATTCCCCATCCAACCTCTTGCTCTTCCTTGTCTTGGGCAAACATTGCTATTTGTTTCTTCCCTCTTTGCAGAATTTCAGGAATATATAAGCAAATACAAATGTGGAGACAATCCTTTCTAGAGTTCCAGCCATTCCATAGCCTGCCTTGCTTCTAAAGAATCCCGTTGGTCTCTTCCCAACGCGCTCTACCAAGTCCTGTTGTCCTTCTTCGTAGTTGTTTTTCTGCTGCATGGATGTATCTTGATCTGTCTAAGCGATTCCCCTTATGGCAGATCTTTTGCTATTAGTGTTCACTATGCAGTGAATAACATTGTGCCTCTATCTTTGCACACAGGTTTAACTATTTACAAAAGTGGAATTGCTGGGTTAAAGGATAAGAGCATTTGTGGTTCTGATACAGCTCAGAGGTGGAGGTACCTGGGGATGGTGTGTTAGCAGTGAGCACAAGCTGGTTAAGAGGCTTGCCAGCTAAGGAACAGTATGCATGACAGTTAAGGAACATGGGAAGGTGACAGCCTGGAGATAATGGTGTCATTGGAAAGGTAGAAGATGGGGAGACGGATTGTGCTGAGAAGAAAGCGTGGACTTCAAAGTAAATGAGCCTGGGTTTAAATCCTGAGTCTGCTGCTCACGGCTGTGTGGCCTCGGGCTGATTGCAGCACCTCTCTGAGTTTAGTATCCTCATCTGTGAAATCATAGGCGCTGGAAGGATTAAAGAGGAGCCTACGCACAGCAGTTAGCCTGAAGCCTGGCATGTAATGCGCAGTCAGAAAGCAACTGGAGCTTCAGGGTGGGTAGCAGGCCACCGTGACTCCTACCAACCAGCATTCTATTTCTGGACAGTATCATATGTACTGTATTATATTAGCGTGGAATAGCTAACATTATTATTTACCATGTAGCAACCTTACTCCTTCCTTGGTAACATTCCTCTCGCTCCTTATAGCAACTCTGAAATATTCTTTTTTGCCCTCACTCAACAGATGGGGAAACCGAGGCAGAGAATTGAGGACATCATTCAGGGTAACATTGGGGAGCAGAGCTGGTACTGACCCGAGGCAAGCTGTGCTGGAGGGTGCCCTGCTCCACAGCCCACTCTCTCCACGTGTGATTAGGAGCTGGTCATCCTGAGATGGGGATGCCATGGCTGGACCAGTGGCCCTCAGGGCAGCTGGGCCCTGCTCCTCGCAGGTGACCCAGTCCCGCCTCTGCCTCTTGTGACAGATCCTTCCTGTCCAGGAGGGCTGGAGGGTGCTTATTCTGCTTGCTGATCGGCTTTTCCTAATGTGGCCCATGCTTCTGAGCATCCTGGGTGATGAGGCTGAGCAGGTGAAGATCTGAATCCTAGCGTGGAAAACGGATGTGCCACCCAAATGACAGCTCCCAGGCTCTTGGAGAACCCTAAATCAGAATCAAATAGGAAGTTAAGATTTGACGATAGGCCTTTTGGTTTTTGGCACTGGTGATGAGAGAGGCGCTGGTATGGCAAGTGGCCCTCGTGTCAAACGGGGAGGTGAATGCGCATGTGTTAGTTGGCTTTGCGATACTGTGACCAAAATTCTGGCCAAGAATAATGGAGGAAGCAAGGTTTATTTTGGCTCGAGTGTTCAGTCCACGGTTGTCAGAACATGGTGGTGGAGGAGAAAGCTCAGCTTCTGGCAGCCTGGGAAGGGGCTGGAGGAAGGGGTGGGGTCTACACAGCTCTCAGTGGATTAATCCACTGATGCCCTCAGAGTCCTTCCCATCCCATCATTGCATGGAAGTGCCCCTCTGCAGCTTGCTGCACCGGGGACCGTGCTTTCAACCCAAGAGCTTTGGGTGGCATTCCAGATTCAGACCATAGCATCCAGAGAAAGGGACCGCTTCCCACAGAATCTGAAGAGCTTTTACTGCCTTACTGTCATGGAAACCGGGCAGAACCCCAGCCAAGCATGACTTGGGGGAAACCATATGGCTAGGACTGGGCGAGAGAGAAAGGGGCTGCTTTTCTGGTGGGGCATTTGATGGAAAGGGGTCTCTGATTCAGAGTGAAATAAACTTTTTTTTCCTCCTCGTGGGCTCTTGGCGTTGGATGATGCTTGGCACTTATTCATAAACATGGAAGAATCTGAGATTAACTTAGACACATGGGCGCACCGTGCCAAATCGCAACCTTCCTAAACTTATTTACTAGCTCGGGGAAGCATATTCCCAACTATAATTCTATTTACAAAGGGCTCTAATCTGGTGTGAAGTCTGAAGGCATGTTTGTTTAACAAGTTACTCAATTAGCCAGCAAGAACAGAACAAAAGGAAGTCATTATGCAGATGTATGCCCATTCAAAGCCATTGCTGCCCTCAGCCACTTGGTTCCCAAGGAAGGGGACAGGGCCTGGAGCCCACAGTCCCTTCTGCATTCACTGCGAATTATCTTCTAACGTTAGAGTGCAAATGATTCCTAATATTGCTTTTTCAGGCTCTTAGATAATTTTTTTCGATCAAAAACATATGATTGGAGATTATTTTAAAAACTAGGAAAGGAAAGCAGCCATGAACCAGGCTCCAACTCACCACCAACCCCTTGGATGGAGTTCTTAAGAGTTCTTGGTACACAAGAAACTGTCGTAAGTGCTTCATTTTCCATCGATAGCAAATTGCTATCAGAAAGAGGCTAGCAGAGTATAATGAACACCGCATGCGCAACACTTAGCAGAAACAGGATGAATATTAGTGTTACTGTTTTTTTTTTCTTCTGAAGTAGTTTAAGCATAAAGACATCATGATATTTAGCCCTAATTCAGTGGCTCTCAACTGAGAGCAATTGGGACACCCTCTCAGGGACGCTTGTAATGCCTGCAGATGTTTTTGGCTGTCACGGTAAAGGAGAGTGTACTACTGGCATCTAATGGGTAGAGACCAGGAATGACAAAACACCCTACTGTGTGCAGGAAAGCCCTTCTCACCAACAAGAAATCCTCTGGTCCAGATATCAATAGTGTTGGGGTTGAAAAAGTTTATATTAGAAATGCAGTTTTGAAGA